>CAUYRT010083876.1:0-149446 GCA_963574885.1 Lepilemur ruficaudatus | reverse complement strand
GGGGTAAGCAGGGAGGGTACCGTCCAGGGACTGCTGCACTTTAAGCTTGGTGAGAATAGGACCCAGAATTCTTTCTTTCTTTCTCTTTTTTTTTCTTGTTTCTGAGACAGAGTCTTGCTCTGTCACCCTGGCTAGAGTGCAGTGGTGTGATCATAGCTCACAGCAACCTCTAACTCCTGGGTCCAAGTGATCCTCCTGCCTTGGCCTCCTGAGTAGCTGGGACTATAGGCACACACCACCACGCCCGGCTAATTTTTTCTATTCTTGGTAGAGACACGGGTTTCGCTGTTGCTCAGGCTGATCTCGAACTCCTGGCCTCAGGCGATCCTCCCGCCTCAGCCTCCCAGAGTGCTGGGATTACAGGCATGAGCCACCACACCCTGCCAAGACCCAGCATTCTTGTTTGTCATCACCTTCCAGCACCTAGGTGCTCAATAAACACTGAGTGAGCGAGTGAAATGAGGCACGAGCGTGCCCATCATCTGCTGTGGCTCCCAGCCCATTTTGTGCTCCCTGCCCCGCCTTGTGTCACTGGGAGCTACATTTCCCAGCTTCCCTTAGCTTCTGGCTCAGATCCCGGATCCCCAGTCCCTGAGTATTTACATCAACCAATGCAAAGGAAGAGCAAAATAATCCAAAACTTTACCATACACACCGTCGCAGACAGGCTATCTGGCCTAGAGTCACAACAGGACAATGACGTCACTTTCTGTGACCTTGGGTAAGGCACACCTCTCTCCAAGCTTCAGTTCCTCATCTGTAAGGCAAGGGGATTGTACTAGACCCGCAATTCTCAAACTGGAGTGCGCACCAGAATCGCCCAGGGAGCTTGTTAAACATGAATCACTGGGTCCACCCCCAGATTTCTGGTTCAGCAGGTCTGGGGTGGGACCTAAGAATCTGCATTTGTAATAAGTTTCCAGGTGATACTGATGCTTCTGGTCTGGGGGACCACACAGAAGAACAAGTGGGCTGGATGGATGGATTTTAAGGTGTATTTGTCAATGTTCTGAAGGGTTACAGGAAGCTCGCTCACTCGGAGGCATGTAGATGTAGTAATGGGGGCAGGTACTGAGCAGAGCTCCCACCCACCTTACCACAAGGATTTTGGCTATACTCAGTTTTGTTCATTTGCTAGGTGAGAGTGAGTCAGAACCCAGGTGCCACGCTTTAAGTGAAATGTCTGGAAACCTGCTGACTAGGCTAGTGTGATCAGGGTGGTCCCTTCTGGCTGTAACATTCTAGGGTCCTGTGACCATTCCACATTTCCCTTTTCTTCTTCACAGCCAAGGAAGGGGCACAGCGAGAGCGAGGCTCAGGATTCAGTCTTTAATGTTGGAGGAGGGGGTGTGGGGATAAATGGAGAGGATGGTGGGCTCCCAGGTCACCAGGAAGCACATTTCAACCCAGAGATGCATCACAGAGTGGTGTAGAGTGGACAAACACACACACACGCACACACACACATGCACACACTCGCCTCTGTTCAAAGTCCCCTGAGAAGGAGTCTGGGGCCCAGCTGAGTTGGGGAAGTTCCTGGACAGCACAGAGTAGCTAAGCTGCATTTGCATGTACACACGTGAGTCTGCATGTTCACATGCATGACGTCTGTGTATACAGTAAGTTACAGAGAGGGGGATCTTAATTGGAATGATCAGAGTGTAGCTAAATCCTAAATAAAATAGAAGCCTCCTAGACTCACAATATGTTAGAACTAAAGATCGTCAGTTCCAAACTCCTCGTATATCTGATGAGGAAACTAGGGTTTCTGATGGCTGGGTCAGGGCTCTGGCCCCTGCTCTACATGGATGTCAAAGCCACTCCCACATACCAGAATGACATCAGCTGGAGTCAATGGATCATGGCAAATGGACAAAAATTTTCACAGAGAAGAATCCAAGGCAAACAAATCCCTTCCCAACCACGCCTGTCCCCACCCACGCAGCCATTCCCTGGCCAGCTGCTCCTGGGATGCCACTTCCAGGAGGGGGTCTGCCCAGCTCCGCAGCTGTGGGAAGAGCCTGCATGGAGGCTGGGGAGGGGACCACAGGGCTTACACAGACTGAGAGGTGAGTGGCAGGCCTGGCAGAACCCCTCCACAGTCTGAGCCATAGGAAATCAGGGGGCAGCAGGCAGTGGAGAGAGAAACAAGTGAAGAAATAATCCAGACCCTTTAAAGGTGAGTGGGGTTCTCCAGAGCCCAGAGCTGTGCATGGACTGCAGAGAAAGGAGGAGCAGCAGATCAGCAGCCAAAAAGCAGAGCGAGAGAATGAGGGATGCGTGTGCATGTGTGTGTGTGTGTGTGTGTGTGTGAGAGAGAGAGAGACAGAGAGAGAGAGAGAGATTATTATACTCCGTGTATGTGTTTCTGCAAACCCAAGCGAGGCCAAAAGACTGCAGAGAAGTATGCAGCCAAGGAGGAAGACACACACACACATACACACAAAACACACAGCCTGGATGTGGGTGGGGCTGGGAACAGGAGAGCCAAGGTGAGCACCAGGAGGTGATGTGCTGTCAGAGTGCGCCAGGTACAGGCCTGTGTCTGTGGCAGCAGGCTTGACAGAGGATGACAGAGCATGTCTGTGCGTGTGTGCAATGTGGGTGCATGCCCCAGCAACGTGGAAGGCAGGCAGGCAGGCTGGGGGCACTCCTGCGGTGGCTCACAGACCGAACACCCCCACAAGCATGCTCCCACACTTTTGTGGCCACGCACCCTCACTGTCCTTTTCCTGGGACCCGTTCTGGCAGCCCCACAGCTGCTGCTCAGGTCCCTCCTGCGTCCGTCTCCCTCCTGCTTGCCACCTGACCCCTCTGCTAGGGAGTTTCCTCTTTCCTCTCCAGGGGTTAATGTCCCTTGAATATGACAGTCCTAGCCCTGGGACACACCTCTCTGCTCTAGAGACAGTGGATGGCATCCCAGTTGGTACAGCTCCAACCCTGGGACCCCACCTCATCTGTTTCTGTCTCCAAGCAGGGCACCCAACACAGACCTTGAGTCATACAATCCAGACAGCAGATTGCAGTTCCACCTCCAATACCATGTGACCCTGAACAAGTCACTTAGGTCTTCCAAGTTCCCATTTCTTCTATTAAAAAAAGAAGAAGAGAGTTCCTGGGAGGATTCGATGAGGTAATGAGATGGGAAATGTGAAGCCCCTGGCATTGTACCAACACAAGCAGGTACTTCCTCTGCTGTTCTTTTTAATTCATGTTCCCAAGAGGTAAGTTTCTGTTTAAAAATGTCCCAGGGGCTTCCCAGGTAGCACCATCTTCTTTAACTCCTAAAGCTGGAGGTGACCTAGAAACCATGTGGCCCAAGCCCTACCTCACTCCCATGTTGTAAATGAAGACACTTGGCTCTCAGAGATGGGCCTTGTATTAACAGTGGGGCTGAGGCCAGAATATAGGCCCCTGCTTCACCACCACCAGCCTTCAGCTTTCTGCCTTCAGCCAGAGCCAGGGGATATTCACAGGGATGCTCCTTAAAGGTTGGTTCCCTGTTAGTTTGGAGGCGAGACTGAGCCCTGGAGGTGTGGCCTGGGGCAGAGGTCAGAGAAGGAGGACTCTGCAGGAGAGAGCCATGCCCCTCAGAGTCCTGAGCAATTCAGCTCTGGCCCCAGACTTGCATTCGCACTCAGCAAAGCCGAAGCTTTGTAGAGAACCAGATTCCCTCTCTACTCTCCCCACCTACCACTTAGAAGAAATCTGGCTCTGTCCTTATCTCACCCCAATCATTGCCAACAAGATCAACAGGATTAAGGATGGTAGGACTGTGCTGAAACATGCTCCTTCCCTTGGCAGGAATCCTGGGAAGTGCTAAGGATGGATGCCAAGAGCACAGCACAGGTCCTATTCCTTCTTGTGTTTGTTCATCATACACAGGATGGAAGGCTTCTGGGGGAGGAGGCTAGTGCATGGGTAGGAAGTTGTAGCAGGGGGAGGTCTGGCTGGAAAAGAGAGCAGGACATACCAAGAACCAAACATCTAGGAAGAGAAATGCTGGGGGTTGCAGAGATAGACAGGAAGAGGGCACAGCTGGGGGCCATGTGGCAGGAACCAGGGACCAGCTGAGTAGAAGCATTTCCTGAATCACTGTCCTCAACCCTCTCCTACACTGACAAGGAAGACCCCACCCCATTAGCAGGGGCTCCCGGGGACACAGAAGGCCTGAAAGGAGGCAGAGAATGTTAGGTTGGGACAAGAAGGAAGGGGAACAGATGCTTTGTCTAGGGGGTTTCCATTGAGAAACAGATGGTTCTAGAGATGCCTGTCTACAGTAGGAGGAACAAGTTGACCAGAGGGGGCTTCTAAAAAAGAACAGCTGACATGTCAAGGGGGGTTCCGAGGACTAAACAGATGTTTGGTCTATGATGGGGGGTCTCCAAGGACTGGCTAAGCAGAAAGAGGTAGAAAGGCCACAAAAGAGGGTCTTTGGAGCATGTGCACAAGTAAGGTGACAGCATCCTCAAGTGACCTACCCTCATTAACACAGTGAAAATCACACCCACCAGCGCCATGACAGTTTACAAATACCATGGCAACCCCTGGAAATTGCCTTACAAGGTTAAAAATGGGGAGGGTTCCCAGTTCTGGGGATACTCCACCCCTTTCCAAGAAAAGTCATGAATATTCCACCCCCAACTTAACATAAAATTAGGGACTCAGCATAAAAGGAAAAATCTTGCTAAACTCAGGGTCTCCTCCACTCTCGGGGGTTAACCCATTCCTTCTCTGGAAGGTGCTATGCTTTAATAAATGTTGACACTTTGTTAGCTTGCGTCTGATTGGTCTGCTCATTTGCTCTGTTGACTCGGTACCAGTCACCATTCTTCTGTACTGGGAACCAAGAACCAAGGACCACGGACCTGACATCTGGCCCCCGCACCTGACAAGATCAGGAAGGGATTCATGCCTGATCTTCTTGCATGACCTTAATTCTCGAAAGAAGGAGGCAGGAACCACCCCCAATTGGGTGCACACTCACCCCCTACTCCTCAGCACCCAATTGGGGAGGGGGCAGAGAATGGGAAGGAGACTGCCTCCAATGGGCCCTCCACGGGTCCTGTGTCCCCACGCCAGATAAGCAGGGGCCAGTTGTATCCTGCCCCCGCCATTCACTCCTTCCTCCAAAGCTCATTTGTCAAATGTGGTGTGCATTATAAATATCCAATGTGGGTCATTCATTCATTCCTCTAAGGAGGCTGTAAGGCATAGCAGCTAAAAGCGTGGACTCTGGAGTCAAAATGCCTGGTTTAAATCCCAGCTCCACCCACTGATGGCTGTGTGACCTTGGACAAGTTATTTAACCTCTCTGCATCTCAGTTTCCTCATCTATAAAATAGGGATTATATTAATAGCTATCTCACAGGAGTAGTGTGAAGTTTATATGGGTTAATACATGTCAAGTGCTTGAAATAATGGCTGACACATAATAAAAGCTAAGTAAGTACCAGCTACTATGTACTATTATATACTCAGTCACCCAGAAATTACTGAGCACGTACGCCACGGGTGGTTACAGGCCCTGGATCCTGCGGTGAACGGCCCAGATGCAGTGTCTACTCTCATGGAGCTTACATTCAGTGGGGAAGACAAACTTTCAATAATCACGTGAAATCTTCCACATGTGACACATTGTGATGACAGCTGTAAAGACAAAGGATATGGAGCCCTGAGAAACTGTCACTGGGACCGTCCTGAGATTTGCAGGCCAGTGAAGGCTGTCTCAGGAGTGACACACATCTCGCTCTCCCTGCCATGTCTGACCACCTCGAGAGTGCCATCAGCGTTAGCAGGTGCCAGCGTGGACAAAGCCCAGCCTGTGCCCTTCACGGGCCTGGCCACACCATGTGTCTGCGCACACTCTCAGCATGAAAAGTCCAGGCAGAACCAAGGCCCTGTCATCTCGCCTGCCACTTCTGGGGCCCAGGTGGCCTGGGAACAGAACCCAAATTCTGCTCCAAGTTTTCACATTGTCCAGTCAAGAGCAGGCACCCTTCCTATGGAATTTCCTGGCACCAGCTGGCTACCCTGAAGGTCATGGCTGTCCCTTGGGAGTCCTACTTGCTGCCCGACAGACTGTCCTCAGTCTGATCCCGATCCAGGAAGATGAAGCAATGCGTTGTGCTGGGTACCTTATAGTTCATTCAGCAAATTCTTACAGTTGTCTCATGTAGTCATTATAAATCTATGAGGTCAGTGTTGTTGTTATTATTATTAGACCCATTTTACAGATGAAGAAATAGACTCAGAAAGGTTACACCACTTTCCCAAGGTCACAGAGCTTATACGTGTAACACCTACGACTCCAACCCAGGTCTGCTTGCCTCCATTCCCTGCCGTCTTAAAACTGCATAATATGGTCTTTTAAATAGCATGACTAATAGTAATTATAATAATAGCTAATACTTACAGAGACTTTCTGTGTGGCAGGTATCATTCTATACACTTTACGTATTTAAATCACTTAATCCCCGTAAGTGGGGTAACCTCATAACCTCCCTATGAGGTTGGTGCAATTGTCATTCTCACTTTACAGGTGAGGAAACTGAGGCACAGGGAGGTGAAGTCACCGGCCCAAGGCCAGTGAGCTGAGTCATGCGGTGGAGTCACCATGATGAGAGTCAGAGAACGCTGGCGCTGGGAACAGCCTTGGCAGTAGGCCGGGGGAGGGAGGAAGTGACGGGCTTGAGGCTGCGGTGGAGCAACCCTGCCCCCTGAGCAGAGCCCACTGTCCCCCATGCCACCTCCCTGGCCCACCTGTCTCTGGGTATCGAGAGGCTGAGGTTGCCCTTGGGACTTTGCCTGTCCCCTCCCCCTTTAGTCGGCCCACGCTAGCGAGGGCATGGGCCCCCACACTCTACTTGGGTGTCTCTCGCTAGGTGACCTCAACCCACCAGAGTAGGCCTAACCCTATAAAACCAGACCCCAGGGCCGAGCGTGGGCGAGGGGTGCCCTTGCAGTGTGGCAGCTCCCACCCAGGAAGGGTGCAGACCACCAGCTCTCCATTGTCCCAGGTACACCCCCAATTCCAGAGACACCTCTGCCCTTCTCAGGCCCTGTCCAGCACCAGCCCCTCTCCCCAGCACGCAGGGCTGTCTCTGTCCTTCTGGACACAGGACAGGGAAGGGTGTGAGGGAAGAACAAGGCTGAGGGGGCAAGGATTAGAGGCAGCCAAGGACTTTGGAAACCAGGAGAGTTCATTTGGTTTTTGGCTTTTGGCTTTTAGCCAACAGCCCCATCCTGGCGCCACCACCGGAAAGCCATGGGGTTCTCTACTACTCTGGTCCACATACCTTCTAAGCACTTGGCCACCCTTGCCCTGGGGGAAAATGAGGGGAAGGGTTTGTTCAAGAGTTGTCCCTGCCAGGGCAGCGAAAGGCCCCTCAGGATGGGCAGGAGGTGTGAAACACGGATGGGAGGGCACAGAGCAGTGGCAGGTCCTCAAGGTGACCCCTCCTCCAGACCCCAGGCTTGACTCTCCCCAGGAGGGGAGACAGTGTATAAAGAAAAAGGAGCCCACAGGGTGAGGCTGAGAGAGGGCCCCACAGAACAGACGCAGAGTTTAGTGGTCCCCGTGGACCGGAAGGCAGGGCAGGTAGCAGGCTGCTGAGTGGGCTGAGGATCCTGTGGGGGGTAACGCCCCCCTGCCCTTCAAGTTGCACAGAAGCATCTTGCAGAGGCTTTGTGCTGAGCTGGCATGTTTCTGCCTCCCGGCTGGACCACAAAATGGGAGGAAACATCCCATAAAGCTCCTGAGCTGCCTCTGTGGCCGGAAGCCCTGCCAGGGGCCGCTGATTCCCCTTCTAATTGGTCTTAATTTCCATAATTTGCAGGCCCCAGGCTCACTGAGGGCCCATTCCCCATTGTGATGAACAGGCAGGAAGAGTCGGCCTGAAGAGGCAGCCCCCACGGGCTCTGATGTGATCCAGCAGGTTCCTGCAAGGAGTAGGACACAGCTCGCCCCTCCTCTACCTAGACGCAATCCAGAGCCCTGGGCCACGAGCACCCACTAGCGCTCAATCCTTTCTCCCGTTTAACCTCTGCTGGAGGGTCTCACATCCTTCCATACAGCCACAGGATGTGGGAAGAGAATGAGCTTAGTACCTGGGTTCAGACTGACGCTCTATCACATATCCCTGGGAGCCCCTCCCAGGGCCTGATATATAGTAGGTGCTCAATAAATACACGTCACTCCACTGCTCAGCTGGTCTAGGGGGAACATGAAAGTTGGACCTCTCCTGCCTCCTGCTATCTGATTCTATTAATACTTTTGTCACAGTGACAAAGGTACAACTGTGGAGTCCGGCTGCCTCAATTTCAACTCCAAATGAACTCCTGTCCAAGGAAACTCAGGCAAGTTATTTAGCTTCTCTGTGCCTCAGTTTCCTTATCTTTAAAATGGGAGTAATAACATTACCTATCTACCTTTCATACATCCTTTGTATGGAAAAGTTCAAGTATGTTGTAGTAGACAGAATAATGGACCTCAAAGCTGTCCATGCCCTAATACCTGGGCCCTGTGAATATGTCCCCTTGCATGGCAAAAGGGACTCTGCAGATGTGTTTAAAGTCTGGCACTTGAGATGGAGAGATTACCCTGATCATCTAGGTGGGACCAAACTAATCACATGAGTCCTTAAAAGCAGAGACCCTTGCGCAGCTGGGAGAGAGAGAGAGAAGTGCTAGAAAGTGTCAGAGAGATGCACCGTTTGCTAGCTGTAAAGGAGGAGGAGCCGCAAGCCAAGGGAGAAAAGTGGCCTCTAGAAGTTGGAAAAGGCAAAGAAGTGGGATCGCCAAGAGCCTCCAGAAAGGAATGCAGCCCTTCCCACACCTGGATTTTTTTTAGCCCAGTGAGACTGGCGTTAGACTTGTAACTAGCTACAGAACTGAAAAACAATAAATCCGTGTTGCTTTAAGCTACTAAGTTTGTGACCATTTGTTACAGCAGCAATAGAAAAACTAATACATGTGTGTAGCACTCGGAATAGTGTCTGGCACACAGTGAGGGCTCAATAAACATTAGCTCTTTGTTCTTATTACTGTTATCATTGCTATTGTACAGGGCAGTGGACACAGGTTGCTTCCCTCCAGGGCACTGCCTCTCCAGTGAGCTGCTCAGAGCCCATAGCTCATGTCACTGGGTACTAGAGACTGGATGCATGACAACCGAGGGTAGGGACATCCTCAAAACAAAACATCACTAGCACAGCCACCCTGTGAGTGTAAGACAGATGATCAGCTCCCCCCTACCCCCGCCATTGGTCCCTTTCTTCTAAAGAACAGGAATGGAGGGCACCCCGGGAGAGAGGGGTAGGCCTGCCTGGCACAGGCATGCTGACATTCCTGTAGTTGTCACTGCAGAGATGACAGCCCTGGAGCTTAATTGCACCATCCCATCCCCACATGATTGGGACTGCCCAGGAGACAGAGTGGCCAGGGAACGCCTGGCCATTCGAACAGGTTGGCATCCAAACCTTGCACCTGCTACACCATGTGAGAATGAGCAAGATCCACAGGAAGAAGGACTTAGAGTTAGACAGGAGGGGGAACTTTCTTTAGTGAAAGAGCACTGAAAGCCAGATAATGCAGGATTTGCTCCAAAGAGCCAAAAGAATGGGAAGGGCTACTTTTCCTTCTGAACAGCTGTGTGCTGGAGACAGGGACAGAGAAGGGAGATAAAACAGTGCCCAGAGGCCAATCTGGCCGGCCAGCTATGGGACACCCTCCCAACACCCCCGGCCAAGAGAGAGTGAGTCTGTGCCCACAAAC
The DNA here is from genome assembly GCA_963574885.1 of Lepilemur ruficaudatus. NCBI lineage: Eukaryota > Metazoa > Chordata > Mammalia > Primates > Lepilemuridae > Lepilemur > Lepilemur ruficaudatus. Next base: position 139,672 of record CAUYRT010083876.1, on the reverse strand, counting down.
CCCCCCCTCCTCTGCAGAAGCCCTTCATCCCCAGTTTTCCTCCCCAGCGACCACATTCTCCCTGGATGCTAGGGGTCCCAGAAATCCGTCCCCAGCACATCTAATCTACCACTTCTCAAGCACCAAAGAGGGCCAAATTGGTGGCCTCTTATAGACCTCAGTGTTCTAGGGTAAGAGTCTTCACCTTAGACCAGATCAAGCCCCAGTGTCGATACCGAACTGTCCGCAATGTCCCAGACCTCCCCCCATCCCAGGGGACAAAGGCCACTTCTAGATGGTGAGGTCCCTGAGGGCAGGGTCCACCCCTGACTATTCGCCGCAGGGCCTGGCAGAGTGGGCCTCCAGAATGAGTTGCTGAATGAGGAAGCACCTTCTAAAGAGCCCGCAGCCCTCAGGGTGGGGTGGAGGCCTGGAAAAAACCCAATCCCCTCCCATCTCCCTCCAAAGGGGAACTTGGCAGAAAAGGCCCCCCCAAAGAGCGGTTGCCTTGGGGCGACTGGAGACAGGACTGAGCTAGGCTAGGGGGCAAGGGAGCCACCACTCCCAGGGGCACCCTGACAGAGAAGTTGAAGGGCCCATGCCATGTGGGTGCCCACTGTCAGCGGGGACCTAACTCTCAACACCCCAACCTCCCCAACTGCTGTCTGCTCTACCTCCACATTCGTGATTCTCCCTCCGCAGCCTTTCTCCTCCATCCCCCACTCACAATCTCACTTTCCAATAAAGAAACTCCCCTCACCACCCCTCCCCCAACTCTGACTCCACCCACAGGCAGCCAGCCTGCATGGGGACCTGGCAGGGCCGCTACTAGCCCATGCGGTACCTTTGCACAAATTAGAAAAAGTGCTCCTTCTCTAGGTGGAGGCGGGCCCCACCAGGACACACGGCCTGGTGAGAAGAGAAAGCGTAGGCTGGATTTCAGCCCCATCTTCCTCTTGGCCAGGTGTCCTTGCACAGTACACAGACTACCCACCTGCACATAGCAGCCCTGTTTGACAGACTGCAGGGATTGCACCCACTGAAGGGTTCTGATAGATAGTCCAGTCTTAATCCCTCATTTTACAAGCAAGGAAGTGGAGCCCCAGAAGAGTGGGGTAATTTATGCAAGGTAACACAGTAAGCTGGTGGCAGAACCAAGGTCGCAGACCCAGGGATCATAACTCCTAATCCAGTGCTCATTCCCTCGCCCCACTCTACCCAAGTCTCACTTTTGGGGACAGATGGAAAAGCCAAGACAGCAGGAGAACTTCTAACAGCAGCACCTGGGGAAGCCTTCTTGCATTAATTACAAGTGATAACCTCATCTCAAATTCTGTCTAGACATAAAATTGAACATAAAACTTTCTGAACCGTGTACCACCTAACCTTTGGCTGGTGTAGAACGTAAATACAGATCTTCCCTAGTTATTTCCCAGCTACCAACCACATTTATCTCATGCTACTTCATTGTGATATGTCCCCTGACATCTGTCTAGCCCACTATATCTGCCTTGGCCAAGATGAAGTTTCTTGCTTCAGGAGAACCCTGAATGCACAAGTGCTCAGAAGATGAAGGCAAGGGCAATGGTGGTGTTGGAGGAGGAGGAGGAGGAGGAGGAGGAGGAGGAGGAGGAAAGGAAGGGAAAGGAAAATAGGAGGAAGAGGAAGAAAAAGAAAGGCACTTCTAATGTCTTCATTTCTTATCCAGGGTTCCCAGTTGTCTATAACACCACTGAGCTCTGCTTTCTAGAAATGGTAGTGAAGACACACACGTACGTGCGTGCGCATACTGTTCACTTGCTCTCTGTCTCTGCCTCTCTTCCTTTCTCTGTCTCCCTCTCTCTGGGAAGTGACTGCAATATAATGTGGTGATTACACTTAGGCAGAGCCAGCCTTCCTGGCTGTGAGACTCTAGGCAAGTGCCTTAACTTCTCTGTGCCTCAGTTTCCTCTTCAATACATTAAAAACAAACATGACCTCATGGAGTTTTATGTAGATTACGAGAGTGAGTATGCGTGCGCCACTTAGTACAGTGCCTGGCTGATAGCAGGTATTTGGTAAACATTAGCTGTAACTACCTCAGGGTGCTGTTTCTTGACACCCTGTCCTGGCCCTGTTTTCCCGCAGATGGAGTGGAAGTGGGAGCAGTTGCCTGGCACAGTTTCCGGATCAGTATTCCAACCCTCAGCAGAGACGGGCTTTCTGGGAAAGAAGTGAGTTTCCAGTCCCCGGGAATGATCAAACAGAATCCAGATGAACATTTGGCATGGAAGTGGCAGAGGGAGAGGAGGAGGGGAAGGTCTCTTCCAAAGCCCCTTCCAACCCTGAGAGCCTGTGAATATGCAAATAAACCCACATCTCCGGGCACCCATGTCAGCACAGCCTTGCCCACAAATGGGGACACACATACAGGGGTGCCCCCTGTGCACTGGCTTTGGGGAGCAGGAAGAAGTGTTATAAACCAGGCAAGCCAGCATCCCCACTCCCAGCCAATTCCTGGGTACACACAGGCATCCAGGTGGCAAGCAGGAGCTTTGAGGAAGGCACCAGGTAGGATTCCAAGGAGCCTGTTTCCTACCACTCCCAGTTCCCTTTTGACGGGTACCAACTGCCAGCCAACCCCACCCCAACCAGGACCCAGCTCTGAGGCAGCGTGGGGGGCAGGGAGCAGCAGTGGGGCTAGGTCGAGGGTGTTGTTTCTACCTCTGCTGCAGGTGGACTGATAGGGAACCTCAGGCATCCTGGCCTCTAAAGGCGGGGTGCCCAGAATTCAGATGCAGTGGGCGCTGACTTCCCTATCACAGAAGGAATCGAGCAAGAGTTTGCAGAAGGGTCAGAAGTCCCACTTCTTGCAAAGGCTCAAATCCAGTGACACCCTCAGGTCCTAGCAGTTTCCTTTTAGGGGTAGGATAAGACAAGAGATTCAGAGAAATCTTGCTGCCCAAACTAACTGCCCTCTCCTCCTGCCACCTCACACAGTCCCCTACATTCTTTGCTCTGGGAGCTGTGTCCCCTGTTAGCCACTGTGTGGAGAGGACCGTGCTGATGAGCCGGAGCAGCAGCTATTCGGGCCGCCCTACCAGCCCGGGATGCATTCCTGCACAGTATTCGTCTTTGCAGCAGCTGTCGCAGCAGTTCTTCCTTCCTAACAATATTGGCTTCGCCTGGTATTAGAAAGCGCCCCTAAGTGCCACAGAAGGTCTTTGCTGGGAAGAGGAAACCACACATGGGGGTTTCCTCATGGGGAGGATAGGCCAACCCGAAGCGAGCCATGTGCTGAGGATTCATCCAAAGGCAGGTGATCCAGTTGCAAATATTAAGTAGAGGGTCGGGTAGGAGGATGGAGAGGAGACCGAGAGTGAGGAGGGGCCAAAGAGCCGGCACCGGGAGGCATCGCTTTCCCAGGACCCGCCCCTCCCCCACCCACCCTCATAACCACGCCCCCGCAGAGCGATGGGCGCTGCAGGAGGCGGGGCGTGTGTGTGTGTGAGTTAGTCCCCGCGCGTGTCCCCCGACTTCCCTACCACAACTCGGCTACTCTTCCCAGTCAATGGCCTCTTTGTGGCACAGAGGGACGGAACGGCATGTGCGGGGGGAAGGGGCGGAAGGCCGTCTCCTGGGCACCCGAGCTAACTGCCGTCGAGGCAGGGCTCCCCGGAACCTGGGAGGGTGCGCTATCCCGAAGGCTCTGCACACCCTCTGGACACAGAGAATAGGGCGACAGGGGCAGAAGCTGGAGCCTCCGCGACTCTGCGCGATAGGGCGGCCGCGGTCCCTGCGCGGGGAAAGACCGCGGTGCGCTCTCCGGGCCTGACGCCCGCTAGGTGGCGCTGGGCCCACCGTGCTCGTCCCGCCTCCAGGCAGCCCCAGCAGCGTCAGAGGCGCCCGCGCACCTGGAGGTGGGCAGGAGTAACAGGTGCCTGCTCAAGCACCCACAGAGGGAGGAGAGGGAGATAGGAACAGCATTCTGGAAGTCACTCATTCATTTGTTCCTTTACCCATGCCCACTGAATTGGGCAGCTGGACAGAGGGACAGTTGTACAACCTTCCCTTGATAGTCTAAATATTATATCCCCCTCAAGAAGGCCACAACCTCAGAGAGACTAGAGATATGCACAGGAAAAGTTAATTCACGGAAATCTATGCCAAAGGCCAAGTGAGAGGTATAGCCAGTGCCCCAAGTTCAGAAACAACCGTGGAGAGATGGGCTACCTTGACCATTCTACTCCAGACCAGTCAGATAGGTGAGAGCCATTCATTCCCGTCAGTGGCCCTGGGCCAGACTATGGGCATTCAACTGTGACCAAGCAAACACAGTCCCCGTCCTCGGGGAGTTTATGAACTAGTGAGGGAGAAAGACATCGGGCAGATAGCTATACACATAATTACCTAGCTACAGCTGTCATATAAGTGCACAGGTATATAAAGACTTAGGGAGGAAGAGTCAACACACACCCCAGGTTGCCTGCTCCAGCCCTAGCCAAGGTTGGGAGTAGAGGAGTTTGCCTCGGGAAGAACATAAGTCCACTTCCTCTTAGTTCACAGTAGAAATAAGAAATAGTTGCCTAACATCTGAGACACGATGAAGACTAGGGTGGTCTTTTTTTCTCTGGGTAAACTAGGGACAACAGGAAAAGAGCCAACAGTTACCTAGTGTTAATTCTATATGTGAGGCATGGGGATGTCATCTCATTTAACCTTTCCTTCACTCAGTGGAATGGATGTTAAGCCCACTTTACAGATGAGGAGACTGAGGCTCAGGGAGGTAAAGGACTGGCCCAGAGTTCCAAGAGCCAATCTGTGGCCAGGCTAGTACTGGAACACATAACTGCTTGAGGTCCAAATCCCACACCTATTCTGCTATAACACAGCAGCCTCTAGAGCCACGTCTGGCTGCCCTGCTGGGGGCCAGAGCAGTAGGAGGAGAGAAATCAGAAAGAGAAAGGGGCTGGACAGGCTGAGAAACCTCCAGATTGGGGCCCCTGTCACCACTTCCAGCTCATCACAGCCAGCCCTTTCTCAGAATCTCCTGACCAAACCACCACCCGCTTAACATTCTGCTCAGTTTCCTCTCTACTCCGACTCCAAATGTTTATCAACACATGCTGTAATGTAATCAGCTCCTGGGAAAATACACACCAGGTAACGGATGCTGACGAGAGTGTCAAACAGATGTCCCCTCCCTCCCTCCCTCCCAGCCAGAGTTGGCACACCCAGGAGGCTGGGGAAGTGCCTCTTGCCATGCCACCCCTCCAGCCCTGGCAAGGGAGGCATTCCTCAAGAAGCTGCCAGGCAAGGGGACAGGGCCAGACTTCATGGGGCCCAGTAATGTGCCAGACACTATGCTGTGGACTTTACACACCTTATCTCTTCTTATCCTCACAGCAGCGCTGTGAGTTTGGGGTTACTATCCCAATTTTTCAGATGTAGAAACCAAGGCACACAACAACAATGAAACCAGAGGAAAGTAGCAGCAGCAGGAGCAGCAGAACCAAAAGGGACCAGCACTCTACCTGTCCATTTGCCATCAGGCCATCTCCCTACTGAGCATAGGCCCTGGAAGGAAGCTGCCCTTGTCACCTTTCTAAGTTGTCAGATCTAAGGGCCTGGCCTCTGTAGACTCAGAGGCCAGGTGGAAGAGGGCTTTCAGACTGCCCCTCATTTCTGCCCCAGCCAGGTAGGAGACAGTGTGCCAAACCTGTCCTGAAAGCGCAGGACCGAGCAGGAGAGAGAGGCTCCCACTGCGGGTGGAGGAGGAGAGAGGGGGTCCAGGGAGGAAAAGCCCCCTCCTTTGTCCTTTTCTCCTTGAACTAGAGTTTAAGGAATCACAGGCCAGTCTAGACAGAGGGGAGAGGAAGTGCACAGAGTTGGGGAGAGCCCAGATGGGACAGGATCCCACCCCCCAGGACCCTTCCAGGCTCTCCCAGGATCATCCCTCTGAGGCTGGGCAGTCCTAAAGGAAATCGGTATTTGCTTTTCCCTCCAACGCAGTCAATTGCTCCTTTCATCTGACAGAGAGTTGTAAATGAGACTTTATGGGATTTCTAATGATGGCAGTTTCCCTTTATCAGCCTCCAATTCCCACTCCTCAGCTGGGGTTGACTCTAGGAAATGTTTTGACCAGGAATCAAGAATCTAGCAGGTCCCTGCCCTGGCTGCTGCTTTCTGTAGTGAGAGCTGGATGTTGTCGAAAAGGTATCCGAAGGCCATGGGAAGCTCACTACTGAGAAGTCAGATCTGAGTTTCAGGCCGCCTCCCAGATGGCGTACTTCACCCCTCTGGCCTCTGCTGCTTCCACCATAAACCTGGGGTAATAATGCCTGCTCCACCCACCTAGCTCACAGGGCTGCTGTGAGGATCAAATGAGATTACAGGTCTGAAAGCCCTTTGAAAAATATAAAGCAATCACCCAACCTGGTTTTGCTATTGTTATTATTGCTGTTGTGATTGTGTGTAGGTGCAACGGGGAGAGCAAATTATGGCAACCTGCACGTCTTTGAGAGTGATCTTGTTTGTGTACACGGAGGCATATGCACCAGTTTTATGGAAGGGTGGAGTTCTCGTGTTTGCACCTGCTTTTAAAGGAGTATATGGGGCAATGTGTGTGTGTCTATAAGTGTGTTGGTACATGTGCACACATTAAAGTATCTTAATATAATAGTAACATATTAAAATATAATAGTCCTGTGTTCCAGGCATTGTGCTAAACACTTGATATGGATGATCCTTTTTGATCCCTGTGATGCATTTATAAAAGAGGGGGTGTGGGGGAGCATAGGTGTGCAGACATGTGTGAGGCCACGTACAGAGCATTTACAACATACATGTGTCAGTGTTGGATGGAGCATGTCTCAGATGAATGTAATGTAATGTCATGCCTATTCATCTCAACCAGGTAACAGGAAATCTGTCCGTGTATTTGCCTGAGTTTCAGTGAAAGTGTGGGCATAAATGTCAGTGAATCTGAATGTGTGTGTTGCGTGCATGTGTGTGCACGCACATGCATACGGATGCACACCCACCTCCCTGTTGCTCGGCCGATTAGTGTAATTGTTTGTTATTTATTGGCTGTCTGGGCTGCATGAGCCCCCGGCATGCCCTGAGCGCCATTGCCACGCAGCCATCAAACCCACGCAGACACATTGTGGTGACAGCAGCGTGCTTGGGAGGGGGCTCCACTCTGCTCTCTGGGAGCCACAGTCTGTGCCAGGCAGCGGGCCCCTGCCAGGGGAACGTACAGATTGACTCCACCAGGTTTGGAGCTGCAGGAAGGCTTTACACGTGGGCTAGGCGCAGAGCCCTCAGAGCAGGACAGACAGAGCCAGTACACTCAGCTCCAGGGTACCTGGGCCGAACAGGCCAAACCAGAGCCTGAGCACAATATGGGTGGGGGCTGCTGGGGGGCCAGGTGGGAAACATTCTTGCTCTGCTGTTGCCCTACCACGGCTCCTTGCTGCCCTCAGGACGAAGTCTAAACTCCATAACGCAGCAAACAAGGCCCACACAATGTGGGCATGCACCCCATCCCACCGCCTCTCTCATGCTCTCCTCTTGCCTCACACCAGCCGACTGAGCTACTGTCAGTTCCTCAGCATGCCCAGCCTCTGTGCCTTGTCACCTCCTTCCCCTGTGCCTGATTTCCCCACCACATGCCACCCCTGGCTAGCCAGTCCTCATGCTTGAGGCTCTGCTCACAGGAACACTTCCAGACCCTTCCTGACCCTGTAGACAAGGGAAGGGTCCCTGCGTACCCAACATACCCAAAGGCCCCTGGATTTCCCTATCATCCCACTTCCTTGTGGGCCCTTGCCTCCCTCGTTAGACTTTGGTCCCAGGAAGGAAGGGAGCGTGTCTCAGTTGTTCATGGCTTCATCCCAAGGCTTAGCCCAGTGCCTGGTTGTAGGTGGTCCGTAAATATTTCTTGAGTGAATTGTTAAAGGCCTGTTGTGAGCGACCGGTTGCCTTGAGCCTCCACATACAAATCATAGTGTTCATCAGACAGGTTCTTGGGCTCTCAGATCTCAAGTCTGGGAAGAACGATCCCTTTCCCAACTTCCCCTGTCCCACCCCACCCCACCAATCATCATCATCATTCCGGTGTGAAGATGGTGGAGTTCACAGAATGCTTTTACAAAAGTCCAGAGTCACCACCATCATCTTACAAGGGAAGAGACTGAGGTCCAGAAAGGTAAAATAGCTTGTTATTAGGGTGACAGACTTGTCCCACTTTTCCAGGACCTTCCCAGCTTTAGCACTGAAAGTCCCATGTCCTGGGAAGCACTCCCTCTTCAGTTCCAGGCAAACGAGAATGGTGGGTCACCCTTCTTGTCCACGGCCTCACAGTTAGTAAATGGCAGATGCAGGACTTAAACCCAGTACTTCCAACTCCAGATCAGAATATCCTCCCCTGCTCGGCTGCCTCCCGAGCAACACATGGTCTCAGGTTCCTCAAAATTCAGTTACCTGCATGGGCATCATCTACCCTTTGGATGTCACCTCCAGGCCACTTGGCACCCTCCTGGAGCACCTCTCCCTGGAAATATGTGCTTGAGGAGCGCAGGGCATTAATATTAACCTAAATCAAATATAATTCAGAAGCTCATTTCTACAGGAAAAGCACTTTACATAATATAGAAAAAATTAAATCCATTATTAAAGTAATGGATGTTCATAATGACATTAAAGTAAATTTTAAAATAAAATTAAAATAAAAAAATTTCACCCACAAATTATTTTCATTTCTCCATGTCACCTTCACATTTTTGTCTTTATAGGTGCACATTTTTACAGAATTGTAATGCAGTGTATGTGTAATACTTGTTCTTTTCACTTCACATTATAGAAATCTGGTTCGGATTGTCCTCATTTGGGATTCTCCATGTCACTGGCATCCCTCATTAGCCCAGATCACAGGGAGACTGGGCTCAGGACTGCCTCCCTCCCAAAGGACTCCTTCCTCAGCAGGGACTTCTAACTCAGGGGCCCAGCTGGGTTTCAGCAGGTTGTCATACAAACACTGTCCTTGCGCATATGTGCTGTTTGCAGGGCAGAGAGATGTGGCATTCATCAGATCCTGATGTGGGCTGAGGTGCAAGGAGGCAAGAACCACAGCTCTACGGCCCTGGCCACACGTCCCCACTCCCAGGTAGGCGTCCACTATGTGCTTCCTCCACCGGGCTTGGGCTGACCCAGGAACTCTGCTCTTCCCTTACAATAAATTCCATTTCTTGGCTTCCATATGGCTCTCAAAAAACTGTAGTTCCTCCAGATGAGAAGTCCATTCTGATAATTATCCTGACCACAACACCCACCCCTGGATGTAAGGGATCAGCACAGGGAAAACCATGTGTAGGGGAGACTCAGTGTCTTCCTTTCTCAAAGTCCTCTTCCCTCTCGTCGCTCACCCGTCCGGCGTGCTCCTCCCTGAGCTCCACCTAGTCCCTTTTCACCCTGGTGATCTAAGCTCCCTGGTCCATGTGGAGCCTCAGTGAAACCCTCTTCTCAGTACCGCTGTCGAGTTTTAAGTACTCCCACCCCTAATAAGGAATGCTGCTCCCACTCACATCCTGAGCTCTCTAGGATTCGAGATGTGGCCACTCACAAGAACGTATGGAGGGCCTTCCAACCAGAGCAGGGCATGGACTAATTCACCTTCTGGAGTTCTTTCTTCCTGGAGAATTGGGACTGGAGCCTTTCTATTCTCGCACAGAGCTCCGGCCCCAAAACCCATGCAGATCCCACAGAGAGAGCTGGCTGCCTGTTAGCCACCTTGGTGGCACATTGACATGGTGGATTGTCGGACCTGGGAGTGAGTGCAGCTATTTGCAGCTGATCCATCCCCAAGAGCGATGGCAGCCAAGGCAATAGGGAGGCTCTGCAGTGATCTCTGTGGGAATAACAGTAATTAAATGTTGCTAAGCACTGTGGGATACGGAGGCACCACCATAATCACCACAGCCACCAGGGTGGTGATAACAGTAATTATGTTCTGTGGTTTCCCAACTACCCCCAGGAACACTGCCTGGGGTGAGGTTGGCCTGTCAGGTTAGGGAAGGGGTACCTATACCACATGGGTCCTCTCTGGGGTTGGCTAGAGCTTTGGCCATACTTTCTCCGTGGGATTCCTCCTCTTCTCCTCTCCGCTTGCCTTCAGGCTCAACTGACCACAGATTGAGGATTAGAGACACAGGAGGGGGTGACTCCCAGCCAGCACACCACTCCAACATATCTTCTCTTCTCAACAGACTTCAGGGACTTGGAGAATCTTGGGGACTTCTTAATAGGGCTCCCCTCACATCAAAGTGAGCTTTATTAGCCAATTACTGGATGACACAGAGGGGCCCAGGATATGGCCAGGAGGGGAAGTCATTATTGTATTGACTTTGGGCTTTTTCCAAGCCCAACAGCTGCCTCTCTGAAAGAGCTGTGGAAGCCGAGGGGGGACTTGGGGGAGAGTTTCCTAGGGATGGCGCCTTCTTTGGGGCTGATCTCTGTCTGATGTCCCCGTTGCTGCCTCCAGCCCTAGCGCAGATGAAAAAGGTGGGCCCAACTGCCTGTCCTTGCAGTGGGCTGTCATTCCTGCAGTCATCAAGTCTCAGAGCCAGGAACTCAATTCATGGACTCTCCATGCCAAGGCAAGAAGCCCAGCTACAGTATCCCTGATAAATGAACCTGTAGCCTCAGGCTGAAAATGACCAGGAGCTCATGCCATTGTGGGTCAACTCAGAAGCCTAAACAAGTCTTCCCTAGACCAACCTGAAATCCACCTCCCCAATACATATGCCCACTGGTCCTCGCTCTCCTCTATGAAGGCACACAGATTACACTTGCTCCTCTCTCCCTGCAGGTTTTGGAAGATTGTAATCACACCTCCCTTCCACTCCTTTTGGCCTTCTCAATTGTGAAATCTGAAGCCACCTTCCAACCTCCCTCTGCAGGCAACTTCAGCTCTCACTTGAATGCAATGGCTTCATTCTTAACTTCTACCCCTTCACTGCTCTCTTCACCTGCCGTCCAAGCTCAGAGAAAGGGGGATCCTTCCCAAGGCTGGCCCCCTCACCACACACCCTCTCCAGGGCCTGCTCTCCAAATCACATCCTCTCTCACTTCTTACACCTGCTTCTCCAATCCCTCACTGTCCACCAACTCTTTTCCCTCTGACTACAAGATGCTCAGCAGCTTTTGATTTCCTATGAAAAGGAGAAAATAAGCCTCTTGGCCTGTCTTGCTAACCCTCTTCAAGCTTCTGATCCATCTCGCTCATTCTGTCCTCCAACAAACTTCTCAAAAGCAGAGAGGACACCCACTGCCTCTGCTTTTCCACCTTCCAGTTGCTCCTCCTTCTCCTCTGATCTGGGTTCTACCCCTGCTTGGCCACCAACATCACTCTCTCAAAGGTCACTGGTGGTTTTGCCACTGCTTCCAAAGACCCTTTCTGATCCCCACCCGCCTTCTACAGCATCAGCTGCTGTTAGCAACCCCCTCTTCCTCCTCTATTAAATTCTCTTCTCACTTGGCTTCCATGACAACCCTCTCTCCTCGCCTCCCTCCTCCTTCACTGACCAATCGTCATCTGTCCGTCCTACCCACGTTGTTGCCAGATTCATCTTCTGAAAGCACAGCTCTGACAGCTCCCAATAAGCACTTCTCTGTTCAGAAACCTTCAATGGCTCACCACTGCCTGGAAAAAAAATCATGGAGTTGTAAAATCATGCAACTATATGTAACATATAATATATAATGCAATAACCTGTCAGTGCTTTTCAAACCTTTTTACACAGCAGAATCTTCAAAATCCATTAAGAAGAATCTTTCTCAGAAGCCCAATGTTTAAAGTGCATGAAAACAACATGCTCTCTAAACATGGCTCCTACTGAAGCAAGGACTGGGGAGCCTAGGAAATTCGAGGGCTTTCAAAATACAGTTTGAAAACCAGTGAACAATTTAAATTCCTCAGTATGCAGATGAGAAAACTGAGGTCCAGAGAGGGGAAGGGATTGGCAGAAGGTGGCACAGGATGTGAGGTAGTCAATCGACACATTTTTATTAGATGCCTACCAGGTCCCAGGCATGTTCTAGGTGCTAGAGATACAGCAGAGAACAAGACTGATAGAGGCCCTGCCTTGGATGAGCTGACAGCAGGGAGTGTATGAAGCACTACAAGTAATTACTGAAGTGGTTACAAGTATGCAAACAGAGCTGTGAGAGGACATAGCAGGAGACTTGCCCTGTCCGAAGGGCTGAATGGGCCACCATAAGGAAGTGACAGACATAAACTGAGCCCTAAAAGATAAGGAGCTAGCCAAAAAGAAGGGAAGAGTGTTGGTGCAGATGGACCAACTCAGCTGAATGCAGAGGAGGCAAGTTTGGTGGCTGGAACCTTAGGAAAGACCAGAGGCTCCTACTCAAAGCCCTGGAGCAGGGTGAGAAGCAGGCAGGAGCCCTGAACCCTTGTTGAGGACTTGACACTGGCCTCAGAGTCTGGCAGGCCAAGGAAGGGTTTTTAGGCATTGGGATCTGACCATTTGCATTAGAAGATAATCCACTGCTAAATGCAATGTGGTATCCTGGATTGGATCCTAGAACAGAAAATAGACATTAGTGGGGAAAAACCCTGTGGAAATTCAAACAAATTATGCAGCTTCATTAATAGTATTATACTAATGCTAATTTCTTAGTTTTGATAAATATACCATAGTTATATAAGATGTTAACACTTAAGAAAGCTGGATGAAGGGCACATGGAAACATTATACCATCTTTGCCACTCTATCATAAATCCAAAATTATTGCAAAATAAAAAGTTTCTAAAATACACACATCTTCTGGCAGAGAGGAACAAAACTGGATATGGAGAGACAGATTACAGTAATAATGATGACTAACACTTAAACAGTTTTTCCTGTACACCAGGCATTGTTCTAAGTACTTAACATGTTTAACTCATTTAATCCTCACAACTGCTCTCTAAGGTAGGTGCTATTATTTCCCCCTATTTTACAGCTGAGGAACATGAGCATAGAGAAGTTAAGTCACTTGCTCAAGGACACATAGCTAGTGAGTGGCAGGGCTGGAGTTTAAGAATTCCAATCCAGGCAGTAACTCCAGAGTCCCATGTGCTTGACCACTATGTTTTACTCCTTCCCCTCAGTATGTGCTGGCTATACTATCAGAGGGCATTAAAGGACCATGCAGAAATCATGAATGGCTGAACTAGGGTGATAATAGCAGAAATGTAGCAACGTCACTAGACTTAAGATATGTATTGGAGGCAGAATCAACAAGGTTTGCTTTTGAATTGGAATACAGCAGTTGAAGAAAAGGGAAGAAGCAAGAAGGACTCCTGGGCTTCTTAGAGCTTAAGAGTATGGACCAGAGCCTACTTTCCTGATACTTGGTCATGTGCTTCTTCCCGCCACTGAAGGAAACCTTCCAGACCTTTTGCATATTGGCCACACCTACCTGTCCCTTTCTCTTACACATTCAGAATGCAATGTGTAAGAATGCATCCAGAATGCAAAACAAACTAGATTGCCTGCTGTTCCAACACAGGTGGAACCTCTCCCACCTCCATGAACTTCCACATCCTTATACAAGCTGTTCCTTCCACCTGAGATTCTCTCTTCCACCTCCCTCAGTCCTTCAGCGCCTCTTTCAAATGTCACTTCTTCCAGCAGCCCTCCCTACTTGTTTAAAGATGATGTAAAGATCATTTACTGGCCTCCATCCTCTCCCCCAATCCATCCCCAAGCAGCCAAGCCTTCCCCATCCCATACACCCTCTCTGGAAGCGCATTTAAGAGCAAAGGATCAAAGAAGGCTTAGCCAAGGAATGAGAGGGTGGGAGAATAAGAGCAGGGAACTAGCAGACATTGGTGCATCTGGAATAGCCCCCTCAAACCCATCCATTTGGTTTCTATGATGTGCCAGGCACAGAGTCGGAGGCCACAGCAATGACCCAATTCACCTCTGGCCCTTAAAGCACTTAGCAGCCAGATGGGAGATTCCTGGCTGCTGAACTGGCTGCCACAAACTACAGTTGATATGGCATTCCCCAGCTAAAAACCGGGAGCAGTGGCTATGGGGCAAGATTCGCAGATATGCAGGCCTCTCCTTTCCTCAAGTTTTAGGCTAGGGCTACAACCAATCCACCACTTGTGGGCCCCCTACTCACTCAGCTGTTGCTCACCTACATGCCTTTCCTCATGCTGACCCTCTATCTTAAATCCAGCAAGAATGCCTCCCCCCACACTTCCCCTTGTCTGATGACTCACTGAGACGGGGTGCTCCCTTCCCCCAAAGCCTTTCCTGACTCCCACCCCACCCAAGGCTAAATTGGGCACTTTCTCCCCGACCCACCAAACCCACCCACACCATATTAAATGTTTCTTTACAGCATCCATTTTTATATGTCTTCCCTCCTGCTCCCCAACCGGACTGAGTTCCTTTAGGGCCATGATGGTGTCTCTGTATCCCCAAGCCCGACACAGTGTTTTGGTACAAAGAGTGCCCAGGTTACATTTGTTAAATGTGAAAGACCATACAGTGAGTGGGTGAGTGTTCATGTGAGTGCCGGATTTGACTACTGCAGCGGAGAATCCAGGAGACACTCCAGGGCCAGATCCCAAGCAGTGGGAATGTGCTGCTGTCCTCACCCCTCCTCCTTCTGCTCCTCCTCCTTTCAGGAACCAGAATTTACATGTTATCAGAAACAGGCCACGTCCCCTCTGCTCCTGCCCGCTTGGAGGGGAAAGGGAGCACTGTCCAGTCAGACGTCTAGGGAGAACTGGGCTCTCTTGAGTAGGAAACCCTGCCTGTCTGCCTCGCTCCCCTCCCCCCGCCCCCGCCTCCGGCCCCGCTGGGCGATGGGACGCGGATAGGAGGCCCAGAGGGAAAGGGGAGAGGGCAGGCTTTGGGCTGCCAAGGGGCCGGGAGGGCGCAGTCGCCTTGGCAGGAAGCCTGCCACACCCGGATGTGGTAGATGGTGAACGGGATGGGGTGGAGAGTCCCTGTCCTGCCAGGGACACTGACTGGATGGGCCACTTTCGCGGGAATCCTGCAAATCGCTCAAAATCAAAGTGCTGGCAAAGGGAGCGGAGTTTGGTGTGCTTCTCTACTTGGGGAAGGGGGACGGTGCTTCAATTGTTGGAAAAGGAACCCTTGCAGGGAGCAGGGCTTAGAAAGGAAACCCTACCAGAAACCTCAGTGGCCGCATCACACCCACTCATGCCCACCGCCGACTTCTCTGGCTGTTTCCTGTCGGCCCCACGCTTAGCTGCCTCTCCATTGAGCTTCCAAGCGATGCAGAGGAGAGGGATCCGAGCTCCAGCACTCTCTGCCCTGGGCGAGTCGCTTTGCCCTCTCTGGGGCCTCTATCTCCTCATCTGTGAAATGGGGCGAGAGTTGGAGCAGAGGACTGCGGAAGCCCCTCCAGCTCGGACATTTCTAGACCGGGCTTCTCCGTACCGCACGCAGCTCCACGGCAGCCCGCCCGCCGCCCCATTTAACTCCACCCCCGCGGACAGCCTCCCCGACGCCGGCCGCTAGAGGTCACTGCCCGCCTTTGTCAGCGAGGGAGGAGGCAGCCCGCCCCGGCCCCTCCCCAACCGAGAGGCGGCCGAGGGGCACCTCCAGGGAGAGGGGCCTGAGCTGGACCCCGCGGCCGCGCTCGGGACCCGCTTCGGCCGCGGGCCGGAAGGTGCACGCGGGCGGCGGGCGGCGGGCTGCGGGCGGAGGCCGGGCCGCGGCGGGCGCGCGGCGGGGCGAGGAGGGGGTTAACGCTAACCCCTCCCCTCGGGCTGACATCACGGGAGAGCGGTGAGAGGCTGAGCTCGAGTGAGAGAAAGAGAGGGAGAGCAGCGAGCGCGGCTCGACTCGGCGCCCCGGCGGCTCCACATTGTTGCGGATCGCCGGCACCGGCAGAGCGGCGGCGGCGGGGACGCACGGCGCACCCGGCTCGCTCTCCTCGCGCCCGGCCGCGCAGCCCGCGCCGCCCGGGCAGCTGCCGCCCGGCCGCACGCCCGCCGCCTGGGCCCCGAGCCCTCCGCGCCGCCGGGCTCGTCCCGCCACCCTCGGAGGACAGCCGGCTATGGACGCCTGCAAGTTGGAGCCCAGCGGGAGGGTGTGAGCGCGCCGGGGGCCAGGAGCCCGCGCCGGGCAGCCGGGCGCGCCGGGGGTGGGTCCCTCTCCCCAGCCCAGCTCTGCGTGGAAGAAGAGGGCGGGGACGGCGCGGGGAGGAGAGCGGAGGCGGCGAAGGGGCATGACTCGTGCAACTTGCGGCGGGCATCTGCCGAGCCTCTGAGCCGGCGGCGGCCCGGACCCCGGACTGCGGCCGGCCGCGGATCCCACCCAGCCCACCCCGCCCCGGCCGACGGCTGCGGCTGACCTGGATCCTCCGAGCGCCCGCCGGCCGCCAGTGTCCGCCCTCGTCTTCCGGGCTGGTTTCTGGAGCGCGAGGAGCGCTCTCCTCGCCGCCGCTCTCGCCGGACCCCCGGCCCCCGATGGCTCGGATGGGGCTTGCGGGCGCCGCTGGACGCTGGTGGGGACTCGCTCTCGGCTTGACTGCATTCTTCTTCCCAGGTAGGCGCGTCCCACCTCCTCCACCCCCCATCCGGTGCCTCCTCGGGGTTCCGAGCTGCATGGGGGGCACGACTGGGCTGTAGGGAGTGAAAGGAGCCAGAAAAGTTGGGTCGCGGCTTGGGTAAAGGAGGTGGGAGGTGGCACGGCAGAGAAAGAGAGGTTGCGAAGCCCAGCAGCCTTCCCTGCAGGGCAGCAGTCGTTTGCACGTCTCTACGTAGCGAGAAAGCACTTTCTCCGCTCAGTTCTTCACAAAAATAATAATATGTAATAGCGTTCTATTTATTTAATAACCAGTTCTCAGCTCGGGAAGCAGTTTGGAAACACTGCATGTTACATAAATGCAAAATAATCACCGTAATCACTGTGTCGGAGTATGAGACAACAGCCCCAGGAGGAGGGCGTCAGTCTCGGGGCTGGTGGGCTGTGGGTTTGGAGGGTGGCAGGGGCGCTTCGTTTCTTTAGCCAGCCCCTTTGCCAGACCGTTTCGGGCGCTCGGGCCCCACATCGCCCCACAGCGGGCGCGGAGAGCCCGCTTCTGCGGCAGAGGCGGCTGCTGGCTCACCTGCGGTTTCTTTCCTGGAGGGTGAGGCCAGAGCCACCGGCGATCGCAGCCTCCGGGCCTTGCGCGGGTCTGGGCTCCACCTCGGAACTCCGCTCCCAGTTCTGGGGGCTCTCTCTGGAGGAGGTGCCACGGGCTTCGTGCCAGCCAGGTGGCTGCATGACCCACTTTCCCGGGGGTGCCCCGCGCGTCCTTCCTCGAGGTGCGAGTGGCCGGCAGCTGAGGGGTTAACCCCGAGCCCGACCCGGGGGTGGCCCGCGGTGGCCCATTCTGACGGGTGGGGTGATGGCGGAGGCTGGGACCGGCCCAGGCATATTGTGCTGGGGAATGAACTGGAAAATGCGTTTAGGAGGCAAATCCGACCGAGTCCCCTTGCCTGGATTTAACCCTTTGTGTCCCTGGGGATTCTGCCGGTGCTCCTGCCGTGGCTGGCGACACCAACGCGGGTCAAGGGGGGAGGGGAGTTCCTCTAGCTCTCTGGGAAGAAACCTGAGACGATCTCCAGCCCTAGCAAGATGGGCTTTTTTTGGTGGGGATGGAGGGAACCTTGACTAAAGCACGCGGTCCTCGCCCTGGGGTGGCAGGATAGGGGATCAGAGTACGGAGACCAGCAGCTCCGAGAGGGGCGAGAATATTGGATCCCCCGCGCCTATGGTGCTGCAGACTGGCCATACAGTTTATTAGCAAGAGGCCAGCCCGGTTGTCGGCTCCGATGCACTCCTGGAAGGCAGGAGCCTGGCCTCATTCACTTCTGTGCCCTTTCTCGCGCCAGCCAGCTCACTGCTAGGGCTGAGCAGATCTCGCTGAGTGGTGGGTGGCTGGGAAGCAGTTTGTGAAAGCCTTTACTGGGGTGCCCCCACCCCTGCAGCCTGGGGTGCTGCCCTGCTGAGTGGGGGGGGCAGGGAAAATTCCAGGGGTCACAGGTGTCACTGCCCACTTCACAGGGGCAGGACTGAGCCCCTCTCCAAGAGGGTGATCTTGGTGAGACAGAGACGTCTTCATCTCACACCGGACTGCCTGAGAAGCCTGCCGCAGATAGAGAAGCTCAGGCTCTAGGACTTGCCTGACCACCAGGGTTTGGGCTTCTGGGAAAACCTTCAATTCCATTTGTCCACATGGAAACCCAGAGAAAGAAGAGCTTTCCGGGGAGCTCTGGTCGGTCCAGCACACTAGGGGTTAATCCAATCCTGGGATGGACAAAGGGTAGGAAGGTTTGGGGGAGGGGGAAGGAACTTGCCCCATTCTCCCCTCTTTTTGTTATTCTCTGTCCCCAGCTTTGTGATCCTCAGTGGTTAATTCCTTCATTTGGGGGCTGGAGATCTGCTGTGTTCCACCCACTCAGGAATCAGGGGCTGGGAGAGGACACTCACCTGGCTCAAGGTGGACACTGCCTCTACCAAAAATCCAGATGAGGGGATGGGATGCAGAGAAGGAAATCACAGCTGAGGCAGGCACTTAATAAGTGCTCTTCCATTGATTGAAAATGATAGATGTGTAGCATCCGCCACAGCCAAGGTTCCCGGACCTGCCAAGCTCCTTGGCCCTGGGCTCCTGGGGCCTCCTCTGCTTGCTTACTCTGGGGTCCATTGCGGAGGGAGGCAAGTAGATAGGGTTGTGCCTAGTCTGACACTTGGATGGAGGCCAGTAGGCCCAGAAGTTGCTAGCCCACGCCCCACTCTGCACCACCCGCGGCTTCCTCCTAATTGCCGGCTACTGCTTCTCTCTAGGGACTTGCCAGTCTGGTGCTCTTTTCTGGGTTCTCTTGGGTGGTGACAAGGAGCATGGGGGCATGGGGTGGGGAGATGAGGAGAGGATGAGGGAGGAACCCTTCTGTGTTGTGTGTGTAATGGTCCCTGTGGCCCCCAACTTCAAAACACTCCCAATCTGGCTACTGAAGTGTAAACACAAGTATGTTTTCAACAATACAGACTTTACCAGGCAGGGTGATGAGCTCCACAAGCCTCTGTTTCCTGAGATGACAGTCTGTGGCCCCTTCCAATTACTTTAGAGGAGAAGGTCAGTGGGGCATGTGGGCTGCATCCCAAGGAGGGACGGGGGAGCCAAAGAGGAGGCAGAGAACCTGCCTGAGAAGCAGGTGCGCTGAGCCAGTGTCCCAGCTATACCACACCCTCCCTAATTGGCTTCCCCACACCTTTTGTCTGGAAAGAGAACACACACCCCAGGTGTCATGCACACCCTTGGAAGACCTGTCAGGTCACAGCACACCCCTCTCTGCAGTCTGTGCAGAGCTCTCTGTCATGGTGTTTTCCTTTGAAATTCTGAGTGTCAGGGCTGTTGGGTTATTTTCCTTCCTCGCTCCCTGTTTCTCATAGACAGTGGTGTGCTTAGGAGTGCTGGGCAGGGCTTTACGGCAAACACAGTTCTGCTGGCCTGGGGTTTGCAGTATGTGTAAAGGGGAATCTCGCCGCCTGTTTGTAAAACAGCACTGTGGAGTGTCTCAGAATCAGATTCTAGGCCTTATAGTCAAGGCTGGAAAGGAAGAGGAGACATTGCAGAGCTTGGGTCCCACTGTCCTGGCTGAGTGGCCTAGAAGGTGTCTCTGGAACCTGAACTTCTGAGCACGTGAGACAGGTAGCCCCTTGTTGCTTGATGCTGGCTGAGACCAGAGGTGTTATCCGTTCCCTTCTCAGCCACTCAGCTTTGCACAATGAATCTTCCTTGGCCACTGTCTGGCCACTGGACCTAGTTGTTTGCTGCCAGGGTGGCTGCACCGGCCAGAACCCTAGTGCTGACAGCTGAGCAAGTGGGCCAGGCTGGAGGGGCAGAGGGTCGGCCGTTGCTGTGTCTATGATACTGCCATTGTTTAGCAGCTGACTAATGTTCATTGTTCAGCACAAACAGAAAACACCCAAGGGAGGTGTGAATGTATCTTCAATTTTTCTGTATCTTTCCTGGTTAACCTGGTAAATTGAATGCTTCCCACCTGGGGGAAGGGCACATGGACAGGTATCTGCATATTCACCTATTTTGCTGATGTATTTTTTTTATTTTTTTGACTTTGAACATTAGCCAGCATGCCAGGCCAGAATGGACAGTAGCCTGTTGTGGAACTTAGGCTGTAACAAACATTTCTGACAGTTCGAATATGGTCTCACCTTTACTGTAGAGTGAATGCATGCCCACACGTGTGCAGGGCTTTGTGTGTCTGTGTTGGCAATCTGCAATCCACTGTGCATGTGCAGATCTGTGGGGACTAGGATTAGGAGGTGTGTGTACTTGTATCTTTGGGTCCCTGCGGGACTGTGGCCATAAATACATAATAACAAATGTATGTTCACGTGTAACTAACCTCCTATAGCTTTCTGACTAGGATTTTGTGAGTGGTCCCGAGCCTTGATAATGTCTGTGCTTATGTCAGGGTGACTTTGGGAGGAGACCCAGGATTTGCCCTTAGGTAGCTCCTTCCAGGACATGCTGCTGGGTCCTTTAGGAGGTGGGAGCCTAGATGTTGCTTCCTTTTTCTTTTCTGCCCTTGGCTTTAGACTGGGCGTTTGAATCCTCATGGGGAGATGCCAAAGACCTTGACAACACCTGGAGAGACTTTTCTCTCTTGTCAGCCTTCTGCTGTCTCCCTGGCAAACAGAGCAGTGCTGGAACCTGGTGTCAACTGGGGCCAGGCCTGCCCCACAGGTTCTCAGGATCCCTGCATGGCTGGGAGGGGCTGAGGGAGATAGGTTTCCAGCTCCTAATTTGGCATCTTTGCTTCCTACATGGGTACGTGAGGCAAGAATCCGGAGGGACGGGTGGGTGTCGGGGGGGGGGGAGCATAGTCCAGGCATTTAAAAAGGGGCATGAATGTAGGCTTTGGTCCCTCATGAGCAGCCCTGCAGAGCCATATGTGTGCCCAGGTCAGCAATATACATACGTGCGCCTAGAAGCATCCTGAGTTCGTGCAGCAGAAAGCAGGAGCCCCCTTGTTGGAAAAGGAAGTGGAAATGAGGGGCGAGGAGTAGGGAAGAGGGTAATCTGGGGAGCCCAGCACCCTGTGCTCAAGCCCAACTGGAAAATGTTTCCCCTGTGATGCCCGGGTCTCCTCTCCATGAGACCAGGTCTGCAGAGCCGGCAGCAGATGTGCTGGCTGGGGCAGGAGGTAACTTAAGATCTGAGCAGGGATCACCTTGCTTAGGGAATGTCCTGAGCTGGAGATAACACCCTTTAGTCCAGTTAACCCTTTACATGCTCGATTCTCTTGTGCTGTTTGGGGCTGGGGAGTGGTGAAAGAGAAGAAATATAAGAAAATGCATTGACCATAATATCTGAACACTGACCCATTCCACAAGGAGAGATGAACTCAGTGCAAGAGAAGAGTCCCAAGAAGCACAGAAAGAAACACTTTTCTGACAGCAGATTGCAGGATCTTCAGGGCAAAGGATAATCCCAGGTTTATCCTTGGCAGGGGTGGGGAGAGGCAATAGGTATATATTCTTGGCGGCTAGTGGGATCTGTGCCTTTCACAGATTCCCAGGGGAGGGCAGAGCAGCAGTGGTACAGCAGATAGCTCAGTTCCTCTCCCACAACCTGCTGGTTACCCCATCTTGGCAGCCCACCATAGTGAGATCACAAAGTGGGGCCAGTTGGACTGGGTTGGAATCCCAGCTCTACCAGTTGCCAACTGAGTGATCTTGGTTAAATCACTTTGTAGGCCTCAATTTTCCCATCGGTAAAATGGGTTTTTTGTTAATGCAGATTTCCCAAGAGGTTATGAAAGGTGAGATTGAAAATGATTTGTAAAAAGTGCCTAGCACGTTGCCAGGCAGGTGAGCACATGCAGTGAAGTGTAACTTCTCCTATTCCCTGTGCCTTTCCTCGGAACGGTCCTGGCCCCCTCTGGGTCTGCTAATTGGGCAGTGCCAACTTTGTGTTCCCTTGAGAAGGAGCCACTCAGCTGCCTGCCCACTGCTGACCTCACTTCCCATGTCTCCAACCAGGTACTGCTCAGGGAGTGAGTCCCTGCTCCCGATTTGGGGGCAGCCCTGGGGGCTCAGGTGGCTAGGGCACCTGCACAGGCCCAGCTGCAGTGGTCAAGTACTACAGAGACAGCAGGTGCTATGCAGCCTTTGTTCTGTAGCGTGTCGCCGAGGGCTCTGCCAGCACCCGCCTCCCTCCCTGGCTGCAGCCCAGCCGGGGCGCCATTGCCCATCTGGAGGCTCTCAGTGGCAGCAGCCTGGGTCTGGCAGGGAGAGCCTGGGATTCAGCCCCTGCTTCCCTTCAAACTTGCACATGTGAGGGGAGGGTGGGCCACAGGACCCTCCCTTCAGGACCCCACTCACCCGACGAGATGGCACCAGCCAGACAGGCAAGCAGAGGATCCCTCCTGGGGGTCCCCCCTCCCCGTCTCATCGGCAGAAAGTCCTTTCCATTCCTCCTGTTGCCGATTGAATCCTTTCACAGCACAGTGATGACACTGTTGGTGGCACTCTTCACAGCTCATAGTTTCAGCTGAGCCTCTCCATAACCCCATGTGAATGGCATTAGTATTACTTCCATTTTAGAGATGAGGAAGGTGAGACTAGGTTTAGTGACCTGCTGACCATCTCCTGCCAGCATGGCCAAGTTAGACGCCAGATGAGTCTCCTGACTGCAGATCCAGTACATCAGAAGATGAAATGAACTGGGATGGACAGAGAAGAGTTGAGCCGGGCCATACATAGTAGAGTGTGTCCATGTGATGGTTCTCTTTGCTGGCTACCTCCAGCCTACACTCTCCCCCCACAACAAGCCAGAGCATGGGCTGCCTTTGGAAGTGAGGGACAAGTTGTGGATATTAGTTGTAGGGTGGCCACCCAGCTGGAGCTGACAACAGAGCCCAGGTTGGTCACAGAGTATAGGATGCCTAACAGCTGGGGGGCCAGGGGAGTGGTATCTTTCTGGACATTGGAGCATCTCCCCCTAGGGATCTGGGTTGAGACATGGGCAGGACTCCTGGGTTGTGAGCTTGGAGCCCCAGGGCACAGGCAGGCCCAGGACCAGTGTGCGGGCCTGGGCCAGGGGCAGAGAGCAGGTGCTCAGAAAGTACTGTGGGCTACACAGAGCAGCAGAGAGGCAAAGGGGGAGGTCAACTCTCCTGGGCCAACCCCACCCCCTCTGGTCTGCACAGACCCCAATTTCATTCCCAGTTTATGAGGAGTCTCATTACCAAGCCACAGACAATAAAACCCGCCTGGCCACTCTGGCCCGGATCTCATTAGAGGACATTAGTTCCGCTGGCTGGTGGCTCCACTGGGACACAGCTGCAGGCGTGGCCCTGGCAGCAAAACAGTCCAGTGGCCATAGGCACAAGAATGTCCCATTGGGGGTATGAGTTCACTTTATGGGCTTAAATGGAATCCCTCCCTCCAAAATCCTGGAATGCATGCTCCCCAAAGCTGGAAACATGGGGTCCTTCCACCCACTCGGATTCTCAGTTCTGCCCCCTGCCTGAAGTGGAGAAGGACCCAGCTCCCTCCAGGGCTGTTGTGAGGAGTCTACGTTCTCTGGGAGGAGCTGGCTATGAAGCTCAGTAAATCATCATTCTGTGCAGGGAGGCCCTTGGGGACAGGGAACAGCACACCCACCTGCACCCCTACATCTGGAGGTACTCTGAGAGGTATGTCCTAACAGCAGATATGGAGTCTGGAGTCCTCACAGCAGCCTTGGCCTGAATCTTGACCTCTCTTTCCACCTAAAAAGTAGGGATAGGGACTTGGGGACCCCATTGTGGAAGCATTTCCCCTCACTTGTAGATGGAGTTCCACCCAAGGCTGAAAGAAGCAGCCACTACCAAGAGCCAGCTGGTAGCCGTGGCAGGGGCTTCCTGGTCCCACCTCTCCCCAGGGTTGAGTACCTTGTGCCCCGTCTGAGGTGGGGCCTTGCATTCCATCTGGGGCTCCTCCACCAAAGGCGGGACTGTTTCTTTCTTAGCAGAATCTAGTGCCCCTTGACAGCCAGCCTTCTCTCCTTGTGTACCTCCCCTCTCTGCTTTGCCTTTCTTGACCTGCAATGCTGCATACCTTCTGGGCACCAGAATACCACCACGACTCAAAGGATGTCACCATGAGAAACAAGATGAGCACAAAGGCCCCTTCTCAGTGCCCCAGGCTTGTGAAGGAAAGTGAGTGCCAGGCCCAGATAACTGGTTCTTAGCACACACGGGCTCACTTAGTATGCTTGTACCTTTGTGGGGGTCATGTGGGTCAGCCCACGCTTTGGCAGGTGAACTGGTGTGCCCACCAAATGCGTCAGCGGAGATGGGAGGGCCAATCTGTTTGGGCAGATGTGAGTCAGCCCTGCTCTGGAGAAAAAGGGACTGGAGGCCTGTACCAGCCCATGGAGTGTGCCTGTGAGGGCCTGCGTGCAGCTGGCCTGGGGCGCACACCCAAGTAGGGCTGGGAGGCGGCTGCCGTGTGCTCTGCTCCTTGTGCCCCAGGCATCCCCTCTCTCAATCCTGGTGTCCTGGGGGCAAATGCTGTCAGCTGCTAGGACAAGGGTGGTAGAGAAAGTGCCTCTGAGTCAAGCCAACCCTGACACCACATCATGTTGGTCCCACAGCAGGGGATCCTGGTGGCAGCATCCTCATTGTAAAGCACAGCCCCTGGCTTACTTCTCTCCCTAACTTCTGGCTCCAGTCTGCGCATGCTGCTGCTGGGGTGCATATACCTACAGCACACCTGAGAAGAACACTGCAGGCCTGGGAGCTTGGGATGGCTGCCCCTCCCTGGCTCATCTCCCACTGCCCTCCCCTGCGCACCTCTTTCATGCCCAGTGCTCACCTCAGGGCCTTTGCACATGCAGTTCCCCCACATTCTCCCTTACTTCCAATACTACATCTAAGTACTGAGGGCAAGAGTCACGTCTGTTGTAAAGCCTTCGAGAACCCTCCCTGCTGAGGATAATCTCTCTCATCTCAAAGCCCCCCAGCACCCCCCTCACTCATGCCACCCTGTGACACTAATTCCTCTCTATCTTGCTATTTAGTTATTTGGGTGTGGAATTTATCTTCTCTGCAAGACTGAGAGCTCCACTGCCACCAGTGCTTGGATCCCCCAGGGCCTGGCACAGGGCCGGCCACATAGGGGGTCAGCAGTACATGCTGGGAGGATAGATGATTGCTTGTTTGGACTGTTGGTGATGATGATAATAGCAAACTTTTATTGAGAGTTCTTGGGTGCCAGGCCCTGTTGTAAACATCTAACATGTAATAACTTACTTCATCTTCATAACAACTAATATTCTCTGCGTTTTTATGTATGGGAAAACAAGGCCTAGAGAGAGATTAGGTAACTTGCCCATAGTCACTCAACTACTAAGCAGTAGAGCCAGGATTTAGATCCAGGAAGTCAGACCCAGTGTCCATGATCGTACCAGTTGGCTAAGCTGCTTCTCTTCCTGGGGAGTGGTGGGATGGTGATGGAGGAAGATAGTTACTCAGCCTGGAGTACTCACACGGCCTTGCTTCCAGAATCGCCCCGGGGATAGTACCTTGTTCCTGACAGGCCTGTCCCTTGGATGGTGCAGGGATGACCTGGTGCTGTAGTTGCATCTCCCTGGAACATTGGGGGAGTTATTAGTGCTGGGTCTTCAGAAAGAATTCGTGGTACAGGCTGAGCATCCCTAATCTGAAAATCTGAAATCCAAAAGGCTCTAAAATCTGAAACTTTTTGAGTGCCAACATGACGCCACAAGTAAAAAATTTCGCACCTAACCTCATGTGATGAGTCGTGGTCAAACTCCATCAAGACATTGTTTCACGCACAAAATAGTTAAAGATACTGTATAAAATTTACCTTCAGGCTATGTGTATAGGTGTATATGAAACATAAATGAATTTCATGTTTAGACTTAGGGCCCATCCCCGAGATATTTCATTATGTATATGCAGATATTCCAAAATCTGAAGAAAATCCCAAACCTGGAACACTTCTGGTCCCAAGCATTTTCAATAAGGGATACTCAAACGTGTATTACTGTTATATCCTTTGGATGCCCTAGCAGTATTAGAAGCGCAGTTGTTATGTTCCTGCCATGGTCACTGTTGTGTCTTGGAAGTATTCATGTGGCTTGCTGGAGTGGAATGTCTTGATGTTATCACTCTTTCACCCCTTGCGTCTTTGGGCATCACTGGTGCCATTTTGGGGGCCTCCTACTATGTTTCACAGTGAGACTAGAGGCAGGTGTAGTAGCTTCTCCAAGAGAGAATCTGCCTGGGACTCCCCCAGTGGGTGTTCCCAGGCTAGTTAGTGGGTGTTCCCAGGCTAGCCCCAGATCCTGGGTGGATCCAGGGCTCAGTAAGTTAATCCTCTGCCAGAGCCTGTCCTAAGCTTCTGGAAGGTTTCAGTCTTTCTGCCCTCACCCTGAGATCCCAAAAGATGGCCAGGGAGGGGCCCTTACCAGGGAGTGGGGATGGGGCAAGGATTTAGGGTGTTCACCTGTGCCGGCTGCTTTGATCTCCTGGGATGAAAGGGCTGGTGCTTCCTCTGCTCCAGACAGGTTCAGGACAGGGAGCTGGGGACAGGTGGCTGACCCTGGGCCCAGGCATCCTCAGCCTTGCAGTGGGGGTAGAACACTTTCTCAGGAAAGAAGATCACGGGAGCAGAAAAATCAAAACCCTTCCCCAGTGTTGTGGCAAAGGACTGCGAGTTGACTCCAGACTGTCCATGTACAGATTGTCCTCGCAAGGGTCACATGGGGCCAATGCTCCTCCCAGCACACTCTGACCCTGCAGGTCACCATGTGGGCTCAGGCCTCACAAGCTCCCTTGCTTAATTAGGAAGGTAACTCGGCTGCAGAAGAGTCATCTGATCTGTTTCGACGCCAAAAAGAAATTCCTCCTAGACCCTCTGCTGTTCTAGATTATCCATGCTCCGTTAGCTTGAATTACCGCGCAGCTTCTGTGGCCCAGACACAAGCCAGAGCTATGCGATCGGCTCCTGGGGCTGGATCTGCCCTGCACCCAGGAAGTGCTTGAGAGCAATAGGAGGAAGGCAGGCTTAGGACCCGCCTGACTCCCATCCAAAGCCAAGGCTTGCCCAGGGAGCACAAAGAGGCCAGCGTTGCCCAGAGCCCACTGCCCCAGGCCTTGCAGGTGCCTGCCCGGGCTCTTGAGCCCAGACACTTTTATGCCCCTCTTCTCTGCCCCGTGGGGCCAGGCTGCCTTGAGGGGTTTTGAATCAATGGCAGAGGCTTTCCGCAGCAGCTCCTGGGTACAAATTGGAGTGGAGGCAGGGACAGACATCTCCCCCAGTGTAAGTAAGACTGGAGTGGAGCAGCCACACTGCACTGGATTATTATATTATCACTACCCACCTCCCCCGCCCCCCAACCATCCTGATCTCATTGGCCTAGATTGCTGCATCTCTCAGAATGATGGATGGGCTGTCTCTCCCTTCCCAGGCAGGGCGGCCAGCCCTGCTACCGAGGCACCTCCCTCCCCAGCCCCTTCCCAGATTTATTCCCTGTGTTTATGGTGCCCAGAGAGTAATCAGTGTCCTGGGCCGGCCAGGCACTCTGATTATCTCCACGGGCCTGATGGATGGGCTCTGGGGGAGCTGATGCGACAGGCCCTGCTCCCTGCGCCTGCCTCTGCCCCAGCCACAACACCCTCCCTGACCCTCCCGCACCTCCCAGGAGTCCCCTTGTAGGCCTCAGGGTCAGTGCCTTAGGGGGGCAGTGATGATGCAGGAGGGGAGGCAGCGACCCAGCGTTGGCGCCCACCTCTCCTTGCTGCCACAGGGTCTCTCTAGACTCCCCCGCCCCCAGCTCAGCTCAGAAAACCCTTCCCAGGAGTTCTCCCCCATGGCCCTCTCATCACTCCATCTCTCCTATCCCCTCGGCACTTGTGTGCACAGTTTGCGCTATAATGATAATCTGTGCTGGTTTATGTGTTTCTTTACAAGTGTTTTTATGTCCTCTGTGTGTGTCTGAGAGCGGTTTATGGTGTGTGTGTGTGCGTGCATGAGGTCACGTGCTGTGTGTGTACGTGCTCCTGATTAGACAGACTCTGATTGCCGTCTTCTCCCCCACAGAGGTGGGGCTCTCACCCGGCTCGTCGGGTAGGGGCAGACTTTGGATATGGTGATGGGGATGGGGAGAAGGAGGGCAGGGTCTACACTGCCTCCCAGCCGCCAGGGAGGGAGCAGGCGAAAGTCGGTCTTGGGTAATTGTTTTGTCTATAGGGTCACAAACAGCTGGTTTGTTTGACTATTTTTCCCCCCGCTAAATTGACTGAATCCACTGGTTGTTTTGGAGCCAAATGGTCTCAACCCTTTATGACTTACCTGTGTCAGCAGCGTGTACGTCCGTGTCTTCTCACACTTGAGTTCCCTTAGTTGCGCGGTGGGCAGGAGATAATGGAAGGTTAGAGGAGGTAAGTTACGTGCGTGGTGTGCTTAGCACAGGGCCTGACCCGGAGCACGTCTTCACACCATGGGCTACGACTCCCCCGGGACCCTGAGTCTAGAGGGAGGGTCCGTTCCCTGGGACTGGGGCAGCCCCATGCAGGAGCCCCTCTGCTGGGCTCCTGAGACTTCTCCAGGGTGGTCAACATGGGGAGGTTGCGTCAGGGGCTCAGGGCCCTGAATTCCGGGAGATCTGCCCCCAGCCCCACATGGTCACCTGGGAAGGTGTTTGGTAGCTCTTTGGAGCCATCTCGTCCTCCCCTCTTAAAGGGTAGTTGGAAACAAGAGTTAGACTCAAGGTGCAGGGTTCTGGCTGCCCCAAGTGCCCGTGCTGGCCTTTGTGGGGATCCCACTGCCTTGGGTATATTGTGGGAGAGGCGGGCAGGATCGTTCCCGCATTCACTCAGCACTGTGAGCCCTCAGTGCCTTCTGTGTGCCAGGCAGAGAGGTAGGAGCAGGGACACAGCAGCAAACATAACGTCCAGTCCAGTATGGGACAGCATCCACCCTCTAACCTTTGACCTCACACACAGCAGGTGACCCCTGAGGGTGTCAGCTCTTTCCTGCATGGGCAGGAACGCTGGCCAGGCAGAGGCCTGGCTGGGCTGGGGAGAGAGGGAGCCGGGGCCTTGTGGGTCAGGCTGGTATAAGCCCCTCGCTCTCCCTGAGCCATCCCTAGTTGGACGTGAAGAAGCAGGTGACACTAGGCCAGGCACTGCATTCTCTTCACTCTCCAAAGGTGTGTTAAACACCTGAGCCCGATGTTCCCCTCCTAGACCCAGGTCTGGAAAGAGCCTCCCAGCTGGGCCCACAGCTGAAGGCACCTCCCTGCCCTGCAGAGGTAAGTCAGAGAATCCTAGAGCCTCAGCTTGCAAGAGAAATGAAATAATGGAAAACCCCATTCGTTTTATAAACCCCCTAACCACACCGCTACCAGTGGGTTGTCATCTAGGCACAGCACGAGTGCCTCCAGTGACAGGAAACTCACCAATCTCCATGGAAGCCCGGGTGGCCCTGACTGCCCCTAATTCCTCCCTGCACTGAGCTGAGACCTGCACCCTGGAAGCTTCCTTATGTAGTCCTATTTCTGCCCCGAGGGAAACGCATGGAGCACATCTGGTCTTGCACATGACCTTCCGGGCATTTGCAGACAGCCCCAGCCCCAGCATCCTCTCCCTGAGTCTCATGCCCTCCCCATCTCGGGTGCCCTCCTTGGAACCACAGTAACAGGTGTGGTGCTCCTGGCAGGGGATTTGGTCCCAGGCTTCCCCAGGCACCGCAGCTGTCTAAGGTCTGGGAGGAGGCAGATGGGTTGGCTGTCTTCATGCACGCCCCCCACCCCATCTCACCCTTTCCCGGTCCTTGCCCCTTCCCAGCCCTGTTTTCCTTTGGATTAATGATGAATTTCTGTGGAAGACCTGCTTATCTCCAGTAGGAATTAGGGAATTATGTTGGTGATGAGGAGAGAGGGATGGGGAGAGGGAATGTATTACACAAGATCAGGGCAGCAATCTGGGGACAGTGGGGCTGGAGGGGGCAGGACCCTCCGCCTACATGGGTTCACCCTGGAGGTGGGTTAGGCTGCACTCCGGCCTGCCGGTGCCGTCTTGGGGAGGGGGTGGATTCAGGGCCACCTTGTATGGGTGTGGTGACTCGTGGAAGGAGGTGCGTTGCAGGGACCCCACAGGTGGGGTGATCTGGCAGCTTCTTGCGTCGCCCGTTGGTGCTACATGACAGAGTGCAGCGGCTCTGTGGCATGTCATGACTCTGGGAGGGCAAGCCATGGCATGTGGCAGGGCGGGACAGTGCACTTTTTGCCGTTAGGCTACTGAGACCGAGTCTGCATTGAGGAGTCCAGGGCCACCCCCACAGGTTCATGATACCATCTAGCACTGAGACACCCCTAGGAGGGCTGTGGCAGGGATGCGTCTTCCCCCGCTGTGCTTCTTTGGTAAGACTGACCGAGCCACCACCAGCCCTGGCCAGCCCAGATCCCCCAGGCCTGTGGTTGAAGGGGGCTTTCACCCCTGGACAGTCTGAGCTGCCCTTTACCCTAAGGGAACTCATAGCCTCCTTCCTGAGCACTGAGAGAAGGGATCACTCAGGATCTGCTCCCCCAGCCCGGCTTCCCGTGCCCCCAAAGCCCAGGCGGCTCTGTCTGGAGCTTTGTCCCCAAGGCCCCAGTCTAGCTGCTCCTTGCCATCCTCCCTGGCACCAGCCCCCTCCCGCAGGGACTGCTGAGCCCAGGACTGTGGCACTGGACAGTGCCTGGCAGTGCCTCCTGCTTCTCTCCTACTGGCGCTTCCACCCTTTTTGCCAAACCCTGGGCTGAGCAGGGGGAGAGGAGGGCCATGCTGCCCTGCAGAAGGTGGGAGTGGAGGGGGGTAGAAGTGAAGAGGGGGTTGGTCCCAAGGACATGGCTGTTTCTGGGGTTACCCAGACCAAGCTTGCCCCAAATAACAGTTTCAGCCCCTTCTTTCCTGACCACCCTGCCCCCAGGGCTGGGAGTAGGGGGTAGGATTCCACAGCAGCAGCCTCAGGCCACAGGGAGATAAGGGCAAGGCCAGCAGAGACAGTCTGGGGGAGGAGGGGAGGCAGGGCACAGTGGGGCTTCAACAGTGTGACTGATGCTGGGGGGACAGAAATTGGGCCCTCAAGTCCAGGAGTCTAGTTGGTTAATAATTAGTAACCCTGGTTAATGAATATTGATGGTTTTTCCCCCAATTTCAGCTTCACCCCCCGCCCCCACCACCCTGGAGATCTTTCTAGGCTCTACCCAGGCTTCAGAAAAGAAGCCCCCACCCTCATCCCTGCCCTGGGCTGTCACTTCCCAGGCAAGATTCGCCCTGTCCCTCCCCTCCCCCTCCTAAGCCTCCTCCCCCTCCCCAGCTGGATTCTGGTCTCCGAGCCAGCCTGGTGGTGTTTAATCTCCAAGAGAGATTAGTGACCTGCTTTCGCAGCCCTCCCCCGCAGGCTGTCTAGATGCCCCTAGATATTCCCTGCTGGAAACGCAGGCCCCATGGCCACCCCAGAGAGGCCACCCCAGAGGGCGTCCCCAGGTACCCTCCTTGGCAGTGCTAACTGTCTGCATTGGCTCACTTAGCTGGGCCCTTCCTACTGGCCAGGCGGTGTCATGGGCGAGCCTGTGGGTATCACTTCCGTAATGCTTTACGTGAGATCATCAATCAACAGATGTTCTTTGGGCATCTACTATGCACCAGGTACTAGGTATCAGGAAAAAATACTTAAAGCAACCAGAATCGAGGTTAAAGGCTGGTGCATGTCAGGGGCACCTAAAGACCAAGATTGGCAGTTTAGGTGAGGAGAAGAGGGGGCACGTGTCCCTGAAGTTTGGCATTTTTCATCTCTAATTCTGGGACACTTCTGGTTAGACGCTGTCCCGATTTCCCATGCCTCTTGCTGGGGATCTGTGGTGCGATCCCATCCCTATGGCTGGCACAAAAGTTCTTTCTAGAGCAGTTTTTGTAAGCCTTGTGGTGGGGAGGAGGAAGAAAGGGGGAAAAGGGAAGGCGGGGCAAGGGTTGAAGCAAGGGAACTGAGGGCCTCTCCTGTCTGCTGTAATCCTTTGCTGTGCTGGGGCCAAGATTGCTGTGGTGCTGGACTGGCCTGGGAACAGGTGTGGTCCTGCCCCTGGGGTGATGCTTTGTGCAAAGCCTCCAGGCAATTCAGGGAATTACTTGGGTGATTAAAATATCCACTAGGCTGTGATGGAGACACAAGGGGCCTGACCTGGGCCAGTGACCAGGATTGTGAGACCTGGAGGCTAAGGAGGAGTGGGCTGGAGAGTGAACAGGACAGCCAAGGGTGGGAGGACCAGACCAGACCTGAGCACACCTGGAAGAAGACCTGCGCCGTAGAGCCTGTGGATGGGGACGGAGTGTAGGGACTGGGAAGGCCACTGGAGGATTTGGGCTTAAGACCACAATCCCCCAATCTGTTTTCTCTGATTTCAGCCTGACCTGTGCGCAATCCAAGCTCAACACGTCCAAAGCCACCCTCGCCCTCCCCATTCCAAGACACTGCCCTCGTCAGGCTTTTCCCATTTCTGTGATGAAACTGCAGTTCTGCTGTTCACTGGAGCTGTGGCTCCTCCTCCTCCATCCCCTGCCTCTTTTTATCATTCCATTTCTGCAGGGCCCCTCCCGAGTCCCACCTCTACCCTCTGAGCTCTGGTACTGTTAGTTTTCCTGGATGCCTCTTCCCCATTCCTGGGTAGACTGCACACAATGGCAGAGCAAAGAGAAGTTTGAGCATGTCACTCTCCTGCTCCAAAGCCATCATGGGCTCCCCAGTGCTGCCAACTTAAGTACAGACTCCATGATCTGAACCAGGACTTTTCAACCTCAGCCTCAGATCTGGCGGCCAGATGATTCTTTGTCGTGGGGCTGGCCTATTCCTTGCCACAATACATTAAATGCCCATAGCATC
The DNA here is from genome assembly GCA_963574885.1 of Lepilemur ruficaudatus. Classification (NCBI taxonomy): domain Eukaryota; kingdom Metazoa; phylum Chordata; class Mammalia; order Primates; family Lepilemuridae; genus Lepilemur; species Lepilemur ruficaudatus. Next base: position 106,715 of record CAUYRT010083876.1, on the reverse strand, counting down.
CTCCTTTCCCCTCATCCCCCTACTTCCCTGCACTGTGACAATAAAAAATGTCTTTAGACATTGCTGAATGTCCCCTAGGGGTCAAGGGCACTTCCATTTGAGAACCACTGGTCTAGGCCTTCACTGCCACCAGCCTACTTTTCCAAAGATACCTCCCACAACTTCACATAAACATAGTCTAGGTTCCAGCCCAAACTAACTGCTCCCAGCTCCTGCAATGCACTGCTGCCCGAGCCTTGCTCCTGACCCCCAGCACAGGCCCCTGTGAAATACCTGGTTCCCAAACAGCCCCTCCCATAAGCCCTCCCGCCTCTGTCTCCTGCCACTGTGTTTAGCACTTACTTTTCCTCCTCCCCTCACCCTAGGCCCTGAACTCTTTGAAGGAGAGGACTGAACCTTAAAAAAATCTCTGCAGCCCCTAGCTCAGTGCCTGTTACACAGTAGGTGCCCCATAAATGTACAGCAAACTGACGGGAGCTGGCTGGCTTCTCAACCCCAATAAGCTATGAGGTTTCCTCCACCTGTGCCCCTCTTTGTGGTTTGTTTTCTTGGCACCCTGTTTAACCTCTGTAGCCAAAGTAGGAAATCCTCTGATGCATGCCGTTGTCCTGGCACCTCCCAAACCTGCCTCATTTTGTTTGCAGCAAACAAAATCATCCTTTTTCTATTTGTTCAACATTTATGAGTACCAGGAGGCTCTGTGGTTGTGTGTGTGTGTGAAGTTGTGTGTGGATGTGTGGTTTCACAGGCGGGTGCTGTGTGATGGCACGTTTCTATGTGTGGGGTGTTCGTGTTTGAGTCAGAAATGACACCTTCCACACCAGGGCTCATTTCAGGGTCCTCTCCTCCACTAAATGGTCTGCACTCCCAACTCCACTCACACTGGGCTTATCCCCTCCAAAGCCCTGACTTCTCTGCTTACCATGCCTTTGTTCTTGCCATCCCCTCTGCCTGCAGGGCCCTACTTCACTGACTGGCAAACTCCTACTCATGCTTCAAAGCCCAGTGAAATCTTACCTCCTCTGGAACACACTCTTCCTTCTAATCCCCTCCCCAAATTTGTCATTTCTTGCTTATATCATCATGGCACTTTGTGAACATGTTATTAGTTAATTTATCCTATGTCCTTGAGGCTAGGGACCATATGCTTCACGTGTGTGTGCACACTTGCGTGTGTGTTTATATCCCTGCTTGCAGACACTTGGTAGATTCTTGGTACGTGTTTATTAAATATATAATAAATTGCTTCTTTTGTTTTCCAGAGATTTTCTTTGTACTCGGTTAAAAATGTGTCTCTGCGAGATGACTTTGCTTAACCTTCCTGCACTACTCCTGTGTGTTCTGTGCATGTAAACGCATGTACATCCACAATGTTTAGTTGCACACGTGTGCCTGGGTGTACGTGTGCATACGTGTGCTCTGTTTCAGTGCTCTGGAAATTTACAGCCGTGTGCCCCCACCGCAGCCCTTCCCCGCTAGCATCCCCTCAACCTGCACGTCCCCACCTCCCCACGTTTGAGAACTGAAGGGATGAGGGTGGGGTGAGTGGGTGGTGACCTCCCCCAAGCAGCTTCCTATACCCACCTGAGGTCCCCCTGCCAGAACAATGACCTCAGGTTTCCTGTTCTTTCTGGGGACTGAGCCCTCTGCGGCCTAGTCACATCACACCCCCATCCCTATCCATCTCTGCCCTGTTTAATTGGAATTTGGCTAGTGGAGACCATCTGTTCTATCCGGCCTGTTTCCATGACAACCAAGTGGCTTGAGACTGAGGTTTGTGGTGAGAGAAGTGGCCTAGGGGATGCTGGGAAAGCAGCTAGGCCCTCCCCCTCAAGCCCGTGCACCTAGCCCTCTCCTCTCTGCCCTGCCCTCACCCCCAGACCCAATAGGGGAGTCCCCCATATCTTCTCCCACCCAGCCCCGGACCTGCTCTTCCCCACTCCCTCTGGGCTCCTTCCACGCTTCCACTCGCCAGTACTTTCCTCCTCGCCCTCGCAGACTGGGGGCTGGCCCGGCCCTCCTCCCTCATCTTCTGATGCCCTCCCCTGGGACATAAGGGTGCCCCCTGAGCCCTGTCACAGATGCTCAGAACCCCACAGAAAGGACTCAGTTTTTAGAGGGCGGTGGCGGCCCCCTCTGAGGCTTTCCCCGCGGGACGCAGCAGAGCGCGGGGTCTCACAGAAGAGCTCTGGCCCACCCTGTAGTGGCGCGGGTGATCCCCGGACTCCCGCTGGGATGTGCATGAGGGTGTCTCTCTTATTTCTGGACACACAGCTCTGTCTTCATGGTGTTACTTTCTGCCCTAGTTTCCCCATCTATGGCAAAGCGTCTGCGTGCCTGCTCTATTACCAGGGGACCTGCCTGTCTTCAAAAATAGGTGGTGTGGCTTGTCAGGTGACCTGTCTGTCACGTGCAGGATTTGTGAGATATGTTGGCTGTGGGGGTGGGGGCTACCTGGGGTGGGGCAACCCAGAATCTCTCCAGTGTCCCCGTCCCCCAGCAGAATCAGTCCTAGGTGGGGGAGGGAGGAAGGTGATGCTCAGGCTTCAGAAGGTGGTTGCTCACGGCAGCACAGGAGCTGGGGACCCCACATCTGGGGGTGCTGCAGGCTTGCAGAGGTCTCCTGGGGGCCTGCCTATCTCCAGTCTAGCTCCCCACCATCCATCCTTCCTCGTGTGTCTCTTTCTTCGGTTTTTATTGAGATGTAATTCACATACCATAAAATTCACCCTCCTGAAGTGTACAATTCAGTAGCTTTAGTGCATTCACAGAGTTGTACAGCCGTCACCACTACCTGATCCAAAGCATTTTCATCACTCATTAGCAGTCTCTGCCCATGTTCCCTCCCCCAGCCCCTGGCAGCCACTCGTCTACTTTCTGTGACTGTGGATCTGCCTATTCTGGACATTTCGTAAATGGAATAATATAGTATGTGGCCTTTTGTGACTGGCTTTCTCCACTTAGCATTCCACGAGCCTCTTTCTAAAGCACAGATGTGACCATGTCACCACTTTGCTTAAAAGGCATCAGTGGCTCCCAGTTGCCTACAAGGTGAAGTTCAGACCCTTGTCTAATACAAAGCCGTTTTAAAATCGGCTCTGACCTCCCTCTCCATTCACCCGCTATTCCCCACGCCTCTGCTCCGAATAGCCAGTGCTTTAACCACATCCGTGCTTTTAAAGACACTCTTTCCTCTTCCTGTTCCCTCGTGTGTGTGTGTGTGTGTGTGTGTGTGTGTGTGTGTGTGTGTGTGTGTGTCTGTCTGTCTGTCTCTGAGGGACTCTTGCTTATCCTCTTGTGTGATACCCCCAACACCATCAGAATCGCTCCTTCTTCTGAGCTCCCCTTGCTTTGGGTTCATACTTTAAAAAAACAAACAGCACTTATCACTCACTTGTTGTTTGTTTTCGTGTCTGGGCCCCTGCTAGACTGAGCTTCTAAAGAAAAAGAAAATGTCTTAGTCTTTCTTATTCTTCTGCCTTCCTGCCTCTTGCTACCATCAGCATCCCGTCCACCCAGAGGCATCTAGCACAGAGTCTGGCACATGGTACACGCGTGGTACATGCATAATAACGCTTCATGAATAAAAGCAAGGAGAGGTAAGTGAGGTGACGGATGCCCCAGCCTTGATTTGATCATTACACTGTATACATGTATCAAAATATCACACGTACCCCAAAATATGTACAACTATGACATATCAATTAAAAATTCAAAACATAAAAACAAGGAGGATAGAAGAACCAGTGGATTTAGTCTGAGAGAGGCAACCGTGTAGAAGAATCTGGAAGAAGGAGAGGGTTTAGCAAGTTGGCATAGCAGGGGCAAGGTGGGGTATGACTGGGTCTGGGAACTGCCTGTATGGACGGTCAGAGGGGAGAGAAGGTGGGGAGGGGTCGTGCCCTTGGCCTTATGGGGCACCTAAGTGGGCACTAGCGTGAGCGGTGGGCTGGAAAGTTTGGCAGGGGTGGAAGCAGAATGGGAACAGCCATAAAAGAGAAGGTGAGGGTGACCTATAGCCAGAAAAGGGGAGTGATGGGTACAGGGGAAAGTACTCCCAGCAGACAGTACAGCTTGTGCAAAGGCCCAGAGACAAGCAAGAGCCAGTGCCTAGAAGGTCCTGGAGCAGAGCCCAGCATGGGGTAGGGAGAGGGCAGCGGTGAGGCTGGGCTGCTAGAGCACACAGGGGCCCAGTCGCCAGGGGCTTTGTGTCAAGGCGAGGGCAGTGGCCTTTACACCTGTGTCTGTCGAAAACCTCCCATCCTGCAAGGGTCACTTAAGAATGGCTGTCCTTTCCCTGTCCACCCCGTGCAGCAGGGCAGCAGTGGTCTGACTGCTGTTGCCAGCTGAAAACCACTGGAAGGCAAGCAATGGATTCTAACCCCTCTCCTTCTTCACCTAGCCCCAGGGGGAAGAATTGAGGGATGGGTGGACTTAGGTTCCCTGCCACATGCTAGCTTTGTGCCCTTGGACAACCTACGCCAGCTCTCTGACCCTCAGTTTCTTCTCCTATGAATACTGATTGAGTGCGGATAAAAGGGGGATCATGATAGCAACGCGGAGGGTTTTCCTGAGGATTGAACGAGGTAGCGTGTACGAGTGCTCTGCAGGGGCTGCACCAGCGCTTGCTCTCGGGTGTGCTGTCAGCGCAAGGTGACTGACTGAAGGAAGTGGAGGCCCAGGGTCTCTCTGGTTGGACAGAATCACCAAGGCCCCTGCCCTCTTTCATGCCCTTGTGTTTTGTGACATTTTCAGGGCATTAGAAGCCACGGTGGGGGCAATACCAGGTGGTGCAGCTTCCATCCTTACTTCTAGGGTACAGGTGTACAGAGATAAGGTGCGGTGCTGCCTGGATGGGGTCGGGGGGTCCTCCCTCTCCTGGACACCAGCAGTTCTCAGAGCAAAGGGAAGTTGGGCCCTTTCTGCTGCTGTGGGTGGGGGACATGGGGGTGGGCCCAAGGGCAAGGCCACAGCCTTCTCCCCTGGGAGTTACAGGAGCCACTGGCCCTGCCCACAGGGGGACCCAATTCCCAATGAGGGTGCCAAACAGACCTTCTGCCCCTGCAAAAACAAAGCCTTCTAATTGCTGTTGGTTCCACTGGTATTGGTGCTGAATAGTAAGGGGAGATAATATCTTTCCATTTGAGTGAAAAGTTATTTGATCTCTGTGTGTCAGAGGGAAGCCTGTGCCCTGGGAACAGGTAGGGACGGAAAGGGAAAGTGGAAGGAAAGAGAGGAGTGAGGGCCTGGCTCCCCGCCCAGTGGAGGCTGCCGCTGAGGGCTTTATTTCTCCCAATAACACTCATAAATAAAGGGGAACAAGCATCGCTCTGGTCTTGGCTCAAGGCCATCGTTTTGTGCAGGTCTTCCTCCTCACCCCTGCCCTCCCCGCCTCCCTTTCAGGCCCAGGTTGAGAAGACAGCCTGTGTGCAGGGCCAGGAGTGGCTGGCAGCTGTCCTACCTGGACAGGTGGGAGAGGTGGGAGAGGTGACCTCCGCATACCTGGATGCAGCCCCGGCCCCGCCCCGCCTCTAGCCTTGGCTCTCCCTCCCCAGCCCTGCAGAGGCCGCCGAGATGCCCCAGATGATTGCAGTCACCTCCTACCCAGTCTGCCTGCCACCACTCCCCACCGTGTGTTCTCAGCAGTGTCGGTGATCTTGTTAAAACACGGCCTGGGTCATGTCCCTCTGCTCACACCCTCCAACGGCTCCCATCTGGCTCAGAGGGGAAGCCTGGGCCCTACATCATCTGGCCCTCTGCATCCCTCTCCGCCAGCCACACCGGCCACACGCACCAGACACACACCCACCTCGGGGCCTCTGCACCTTCTGCTCCCCGCCAGCCACATGGTTGGTACACCGCCTTTGGTTCTTTGTTCAAATGTTCCCTTTCTCCGTGAGGCCTCCTCTGGCCACCCTTGATCTAAAATTAAATACTCCTGCACATTTTTCTTATTTATTGTTTGCCATTGCTAGAACGTAAGCACCACGAGGACAGAATTTTTTCTCTTTTGTTCAGTGCTGATGCCCAGGACCCAAAAGGTGCTCAGTGACATCAGTAATATTTTAATGAACACATACCACAGTCAATGGACAGCCGCTGCCTCCTGCCCACGCATACCCTTCCTACATACACACACGTGTGCACGCACATACACAAACACACAATCTCTCTGAAATCCCTGCTGTGGGAGGCCTGCTCCGGGAAGCTGTCCCTGACCCGCACACACCGCAGTTCCATCCCAGCCCGTGGTGAGGGCTGCCCTCTGACAGGGCTTCTCTCCCTGCAGGGCTTTACGGCAGCTATAGGGTGCTCTCGCCTCAGACTCCTAGCACCCCCCAAGATCAGGGCTATCTCCCTGGTTTACATTTGAGGAAAGAAAGTTTAGAGAGGTTAATAACTTGCTTGAAAATACCGCCACATGTACACGGCAGGACCAGGACTCAAACTTGGGTCTGAGCTGAAACTGCCACTGGGCTCTGAGTGGAAGAATGTCCAAGCCCTCCCCAGCCCTCTGTGGCCGGGCTGCAGGAGTCCAGCAGTTGGATGCGTGAGGTCCCTCCAGGAGCTGCTGTCTGCCCACAGCCAAGGGCTGTCTGGACTGTAACCTGGCTCTCACTGACCCCTTGCTGTCCCATGTCCCAGCTCACCTGGATCCCCCTCCCTGGCACACATACAGGCACAGCTGAGCTTTCAGCCCTTCTTTTGCACCTGTCCACCTGCTGGAGGGAGCCTCTTAGGGTGCAGCAGGGCCCTCTTACCACCTCCGAGGCCTACCCCTTACCCTAGAGAGGAGAAGGAGGCCCACTCTGAGCACTCGCGACGTTTAGGAAACCAAGCTATAGATGGAGAAGTGGAAGCTGGGAGGGCCCAAGGGACTTCTTCCTGCTCTTAGGCTGAGGGACTCAAATCCAAGGTCTCTGACCCTGTTTGGCCCTCTGTTGCCAGAAGCCATTCTCTCCAGCTCTGGGCTCTCTCTGTTGCAAGAAACACTGGGGTGGTCAGGGGTAAGACCCAGAGGGAGGAAGGAGACTGCCCCTGCCCTCAGGTGCTCATGCAGGAAAGTGATGGTGGGGAGGGCAGCTGTGTGACCTTGGGTGAGCCACCAGAGGTGGCTCCTTGCCCTGAGAACCAAGTCCCTGTGTGCTAAGACAGGGTCCCTGAGCCAGAAGATTTGTAAGGAGGAGTGATTATCTTGGAGAACAGGCAGAAGGATGGCACACTAAGGGTGTGTGCCGAGCCAGTGTGAAAAGACAGGCATGACAAAGGCCATTCGCTCCTTTGGAACACAGCTCTTGGGCACCCACATGCCGGTCCCAAGCTGGGCGCCGTGTATACGGAGGAGTTGACAGCCTGACAAGCTGAGCCACGCATTTCATTAACCTGGCAATAGGCTACCTTGCATCTTACACGATTGATCCTTTTGGGATCTCAGAGTGTGTGGCAGGGCGGGGGAGGGGGGAGTTCAGGTGGGAGTCAGACAGGAAGCGGTTTACTAACGCGGGCCAGGTGTGCTTCCGTGGAAAGAGGGTCCTGCCACAGCCGCTTGCCGATCTGTGTGGGACAAGATCCCACTGTGTGGGACATTCCCACCACCTGGTCAAGTAAGTCCACGGCACTCAGACCAGGAAGGGTACAAAAGAGTGTGGTGCCTCAATTTTCGAGGGTCAATCTGTGAGCTCTGCAGATGTCCAACTGCACCTTGCTGTAAGACATTTATCTGTCCCTTTGGTACCAGCGTGAGGCCCTGCCTGACTAATGGACTACAGAGTGGAGCCAGGCAGGAGAAGCGTGTGGTCAGATCCTCTCCAGGAGCATTTCTCAAACCCACCCGGGTCCCAGACCCTTTCCACTGGGGCTGGGGGAGCTTTGAGGCACCTTGCCCTCCAGGTCATGTCATGTGTCAGTCAACTCTTAATTACTGATCACACACACACAACGTGATTATCACCTCCTGTGTGCAGGTGCCGGGCATCCAGCTTCGAGCGAGGCAGGTGCCATCCATGTTCTCGGGGGCTCATGGTCCGGGATGGGGAAGACCAGACAACGAACATGCTATTTTGGGTGTGGCAGAGGCCTGGGCCTGGTGGGGACATAGACTGGCTTAACCCAGTCTGGGGACAGGGGATGTCTCCCAGGGAGAGGGATGCTTAAACCGAGACCTGAAGAATAGATGGGCACTGGAGGAAGAGGAGAAGCGGGGAGAGCGCTACGAAGCTGCATCCAGGCGAGGTGCTGACTTGGGGGACGGGGAGGGCGTGGTGCAGCCACAGCACCAGAAGCCACCGTCTGCTGCGTACTTGACCCTGCCAGATTCCACCCTCCATGCTTTGCTTATAGAAATTTATTTAATCTTCCCCAAAACCTTTGAGGGAGTTACTGTTTTCTCTCCGTTTGTATAGATGAGGAAACAGGTATAGAAAGTTTAAAGCCACAAAGCTAGCAAGTGGAAGAATTGGGATTTGAGCCCAGGAGCCAGGAGCTTCTCTGCTCTGCAGCCAGAGGGAACAGAGACCTCCAGCAAATGCCCCTGGTGAGGGGGGACTTGAGGGGGCCAAGAGGCCAGGCCAGGCCCAGCCGAAAGCGAAAAGGAAGACCCCCTTTCCTTCCAGCACCAGGGCGGGGTTGGCAGTGCACAGACAGCCTCCGCCCGACCCTGGACTGACCTGGATGGCGTCTGGCGGTGGCTGACCCACTCCCAGGCTCTGTATCAAAAGGCATGGGGAAATGGACTTCCTCTTCAGCCAAAGGGATGGAGATGAAACAGCAGGAAGAATTTCCCAGCTGTCACGACCATACGCTATTAAATAGGCAGCCAAGGGAGGTGGAGGCCCTTGCAGAGAAGGTTAATGCCTTTGTTGCTTAGAGCTGCTGAAGAGGTGAGTGGAGCAGGGGAGGTCCACGATGACCTCTCCAGGGTCTGGAGGTGAGGTCACGTCATACAGGTCAAAGACACTGCCCCACAGGAAGAGACTATCGCTCATCCCCAAGCTAATGCTACCCTCTTCCTAGGACTCTGTCTGCCCCAGCCCTGCCATCGGACTTCATTAAATTGCATTTTCCCAGAGGAGGGCAGGCCGGTGACAGAATGAGTCAACGACAGCTTGCTACAACTGTCGCCCCTGGAGCTGGCGGGCCTAGAGGGAGATAATTGGGAGTGGTTTGACAGCTTAATGTCTGGGGTTGGCTTCCTGGAGCAGGGGAGGGTAGGGTAGGGGGTGGGGTGGGGAGCCAATGAGGAGGGGGCAGGTGGATTTGGGCTGCCTCTGTCTTCAGATTGACCCCCCACCACCGCCTTTCCCCTCCATTTCCCTAGCAGCAGCTTGTTGGGCAGAAAAATAAAGTACGGCGAAGGAAATGAGATCTGGAGAATAAATTAGGCTTTCCTTATTAATTTGTCAGAACTAATTAACATCTCCCCTAGATTTGTCTCCTCTCCAGATGCCCCCCGGAGCCAGGAGGAAGGGAAGTGTCTGGGAGAGGCCAGGTTTGGGCTTCAGAATCTCAGCCCTTATCTCTCCCCACAGTACCTACCCGAGAGCAGGAAAAGACAGGAGAGGTGTCACTCAAAGGAGGGGCCCCCTACAGTCCCTTTCTAGGGCCTACAAACTGAGATGGACCCCCAAATCCCTCTTGTTCACCTACCCAGGGTGCTGAGACCCAGAAAACCCCTAGCACCAAGTCTCAGTTGCTGCACCTCCCTGAGCTCGCATCCCTTCATCAGTGAACCCGAGTTAGCACCTGCCCCATTCAGGGTTAGTGGGAGGATGTCCTGCAATGTCGGGCAAAGCCAGCTCCCAACATTACCGTGGGAGACAGAACTTAAGTAAAGCACGGAAAGTTCTCAAATGTCCTTCATCCTCATGACATCCCTTTGGTTTGACCCTAGCAATAATCATAAGGAGCAGTAGTTGGTGTTCCCATTTCACAGATGGCAAAACTGAAGCCCAGAGTGGTTATACCTTATTGGGGCCACACAGCAAATGGCTGGCATAGGTAGGAATGGAACTTAGCTGAGCAAGCGCCTGCTCCCCGGCCTAGCCTCCTGAGCACCCCTCCACCCCTGTCGCCCCACTGCAGAGCCCTGACTCACTGCTGGGAGCCTCACTTACTAACAGACACCTCACTTCCTGGGTGTGAGTTCCAGGCCTCCCAGCCCAGGAGTCACCCCTCAGCTACAGAAGTTCCGGTGCTGCTGGGGGCTGCCCCTTGACTTGGGCAAGAGCCTGGGTTTGTTTCGTAGAGTTGGTATTTTCCCTCGTATGCCCCCATCCCAGAGCAGGGCCCAGCCCTGCCCCTTCAGAGAGTGAGCAGCTCTGAGAAACATCTTTCCACCATGGGCACACGAGAGGCCCTTGAGAATCAGCCACGCCTTGCATGCAACGCCTTGGAGGGTTGCAAAACCCAGTCTGTTCCGTATCCCGCCAATGCTGCAATAGCGTCCTAGAGGTTTCATTCCCGCCACTTGACAGCCCCCAGGACCCTGGGAACAGGTGGAGGGGAACGCTCACACCCACACCCCCAGGCCTGGGAGCTTGTTGCCTTTCACACCAGAGCCTGCTGGGGCTGGCTGCCAAGCAGAGACTCTCAGACTGGCCAAGCCAGGGGGACCCTGAGGAAAGGATCCACTGACCAGCCCTCCTGTGTTTTAAATGAGGAAACTGAGGCCTGGAAAGAGAAAGCCATGTAGTTCACTGGCTCTTGGTGGCATCAGGATTAGAACCTGGGTCTCCTGACCCAGGCCCCTTCATGAACTAGGTGTCAGTGCTTGAAAAATGACATTGTAGCTAAATGAATTTGTCACATTAGGGACTCTCAGAGCCAAGAACAGGCGCCTCCCAGGGGAGGTGGGGGCATATGCCCCACGTGCTTAGACCATAAGGTCAGTGTCCAGGGACACGGTCACTACCCGCACCCGCTCCCCGCCCACAGTGGCCACAAGGGTACAGATTCTCCCCCAGGCCCTTGGCAAAGCCCTCAAGAGGTCCTCACCCCCACATGGACGCATGCTGCTGCTCAGCACCTCTCCTGCAGTGGCACGGCTCCTTTCAGACCTCGTTTCATTTGATGGCCCCAGCAAACCTTCAGGGGCTGGCGTGGTGGCGGTTGTGACTTCTGCCTTACAGGTGGGTAACAGAGACCCAGAGAGGTTGTGTTTTCTCGGCAGAGCTGGGCCTGGAAAGCAGCCTCGGTCTCTGGGGGCCTTGGGGAGGAAGGGTGAGCCAGTGGGGAGCACGCTGCATTTGGAGCCTGGCAGACCTGCGTTTGCGTCATGGCTCTGCTGCTAACTGTGACTTTGCCAGTCTCTGGGTGCTGCTGAGCCTCGGTCTCTTCAGCTGTCTTACAACCTCTGCTTTGGAAGTTGTGCTGAGGACTTTATGAGCCAGGTGTGTGACACTTCCAGGCCAGTGCCAGTGCCCAGGGAATCTACCGAGTGCCTTTCAAAAGGGCCTACCCCAGGCTCCTGCCACTCTCCCTCGCTCATTTGTGGGTGAGGAGGGAGCAGGCAAAGATGGAATGGGGCCCTCCCAGCCATCCTATGACTCCAGCCAGACCCAGAGGCCCAGCACTCCTGCCGCCCGCGGTGCCAGAGTGCAGAGGTGGGGCAGGCAGTTAGAATAGGGGCCTCTGCTCTCCAGGACTCAGGGCTGGGCACCAGCAGAGCTGGGTGTGGCCAGTTGGGTTGGTGGGGAGAAGGACGCGGGGAGAGGGAGGAGCTGTGCTTGTTGGCGTCTGGACATAGGAACAAGTCCCAGAGTTCCCTTGAGGACACTTGGAACTTTCTTAGACTCCGGGAACTGGGGCAAGAGATTGGGGGAAGCCCCCTCAGCTCAGGTCAAACCTCTAGTGCCCCTGGTCCTTTTTTTCTCTGCATCCTTGGGACCTGTTGCATGCCACTGTGTGGACACAGGTCTGTGCTGGTGCCCACCCGGGGGCCAGCTGGTAGACACATGGCACTTCCCCTAATCCTCTGCAGAGAGGATGACCCCAGCACTTTGTGGAGCTCTCCTGGGTGCCCACACTACTGGCCATAGGACTCCAAGACCAGTCCAAGCTCCACAGGCCAGAATGAGGGTGCAGATTGTGGCAGAGAAACAACTGAGCTGGCTGGGACCTGCTGTGGAGCTTTGAGGCTGCGCATCCTTCTGTGGGTCAGCACAGGGAGGCAGACGGGAGTAACCTTGCCCTTTCGGGAGGGCCTGAAACCCACTTTGGGGTGCTGAAAAGGGCCCTGCTCCAGCCTTGTGAGATGATCTCAACTTGTGGCTCTGTCCATGACCCCAGGGTGCCTACATACCAGCCACCACCTCCAGAGCAATTATTTACCTGTGTCAGGCACTTGGTTAACCATGTATGTACGTTGTTTTATTGAATCCTTACAGCCATTTTGTGATAAAATATTAAGTCCATTTTGCAGATAAGGAAACTGAGGCTTTCAGGGGTAAATCAACTTGCCAGTGAGTGGAAGAGCCCAGCCCCAGGTCTGTCTGCCACCCAAGCTCCCTCCCTAGCCACTACCATGCCCCAATCCCATTCTCTCCTTAAGGAGAAAGGACTGTCTCATCTCCAGCTCTGGTACCTGATCTGGCAGGCCCAAGCACACCAAAGGACAAAGTAAGCTTCCATTGCTGCTGCAGGAATTGAGGGCAGACATTAGGAAGAACTTCTCCACCAGTGAAGGGTATAGAACATTTTAGCAGTTTCCCAGGGGAAATGGTAGGATTTTATATAGTGAAGACCTTGAAAAAAGGAGAAGAGATCATTTAATCACCTGGGTGGAGTTGTTTGGGGTCAAACTTTGCCAGAGGCAGAGGGTAGTGTATGACAGTCCCTCTCAATTGGGAAGATCCAGAGGCTCAGGCCGAAACTCTGGCTGGGCATGACTTCCATCTGCTGCCACCTGGCCAAGAGGGTCAGGCATGGGTGTTGCTTTTCCAAGAACTTTCTTGCTCAAGTCCACTTGGGAGCCCTTGCCAACTGGTGCCTGGGGCAGCATGTCAGGCAGGGCAGAGCCTGGGCAGGTGTGGTCCCCAGCTACCTGTCTGGGCAGCAGTTGGCTCCGCGCTGAGACCTCGCCACTCCAAAACCCCAGTTTTTGCTCTTTCCTTTCTCTGTCCCTGAAGTTTCTGGGAGGGGACTCAGTCTGGGAAGGTCACCTACAGCATCATCAGCCTCTGCAGCCCACCGTGTCTGTCCTCTGGGGAAATCAGTCTTAGTCACTTCAGCAAATTTGTTCAGAGCTAGGACATTCAAGCCAGTGAGTTAGGCACTGTCTGCCTACAGAGCTGGAATTCGGTCTTAGGAGAGGGTCCTAATTGAGGAGAAAGAAAAACAGAGGGCAGTGTCATTCTGAAAGGGAGCACAGCGCACTGCAGCCAGAAGACTCGGGTTTAAGTTCTGGATCCACCACTTTTTAACAATGCAACTTGGCAAATTTCTCAACCACTGGCCCTCAGTTTCCGCCTCTGTAAAATGGGAATATTAGTACTTGCTCCAGAAGATAGAAGTGAAAATACAAGATTCTAAAAGAGAAGTACTTCCCAGTGCCTGGTACATAGAAGGTGTTCAGCCAATATTGGTGAAAATAAAATAACTTGCTGTTAGAATTCTGGGAGGTAGGAAATACAAACACTGTCCACCAGTATTTATTTTTAGGGTTGAGGAAGCCTACAAAGGAGGGGAGCTAAACCTTATAAAAACTTGGACACACGCTTAATCTGTCTAATCACTTTGAAGATGAAAAGTTGCTGTGAAATGCTAGCCGTTCTGATGGGACCAGGGCTGGAGCAAAGATGAAGAGACACAGCAGGGCAGATTGTGTAAAATAAAATGCATATTTTTAATTGCTTGAGTTCACATCTCATAAAAGAAAAAAAAATAATAAAGCACAAGCCCTTGCCGTTCCCCACCCCCCTTTCTCTGCTATGAGTCAAGAACCAGTTCCCACCAGTCTTTCTGGGGTTCAAAGAGTCTCCCTGCCCTAATCCTCACCAGAACCTCCCCGCCCCCCACATCCATTGTGGACGCAAGGGGGCCCTCCGGGGCTGGCTTCTGCCTGCTGCGGGTGGGCAGCACCGAGGGAGGGGGCAGGGAAATAAAGGATGCTCCCCACCCCACCTCCGCCTGCCAGCCCTCCAGCCTCCTGTTGATTGTCGCTAGCGCATTGTCAGGGTGAGCCCAGCAGCCATCTCCCCATTCTCAGGCCTCAGTGCGGCTTCTTCCCTAGACAATGCAGGCGAAATGCTGCTTCCCGCCTCGCTGCCCTATCTACCCCTGTGTGCCGCCAGCGGCCCTGCTTCCCAGGACCTGCCTGAGCCTGTAACCGGGAAGGCAGGCGGGGGCCTTAGGCCAAAGACCCACTGAGCAACACCGCATTCCCACCCTGAGAACCCACCCTTTCCCTGGCTCCTGCCACCCTGGTCCCCAAGTCCTCTGAGATGGGACAGACCTCCTGCTCCCCTCTTCCCCTCTCCCCCACCTCCCAGCCCTGACTCACTCCCTCACTTCCCACTCAATTGTGTCTCTGGGACGTGTCAGGACAGGGCACCTGGGTTCTGGTCCTACAGGCTCTGGCTCTGCCCGTTCTCAGTGGGGGTGGGGCAGGTGAGGAGGATTTGCTTTGACCTGCTTCTCCAGGCTTCCTTTCCTCCTCCATCCCCACCCCAAGGGGACGGGCGGGGCTGAACTCCAGAGAACCTCCTGATTACACGGACAAGAGCCCCCCCACGGGCTGCTGAGGCCCAGTGGTGGGGCGGGATGGGGAGAGGGGCTGCCACCTTCACCTGGATCCAGGGGCTCTGGGCACTGCACATGGATGCCAGCCTGCCCTCCAGAAGCTCAGCCAGCAGTCTTCACCCACCAGGGCCTGTCTCTGCCTGGTCCCTCTTCCTCATCCTTTTGGGACCAGGGAAGGGTCAAGAGGCTTGGATTCATTTCAGCTTTTACAATTAATTTATTGTAAGTCACCTCACCTTTCTGGGTCTCAGTTTCAACATCTACAAAATGGGCGGCACTTTCCTCTCAATTATTCCAGAATCCAGGCTCAGCAGGGTAAATGGGGCTGGAGGAGACAGATGGGATCACCCTGGCAAACTGGCCAGGGTAGCAAAGGATGGGGCTCCCCCTTTCCACTGTGGTGTGACCTGAATGCACCCCCCCACACATGTGGCCTCTCAGCCTTCCTCTTATAGACAATCCTTCCTTTTTGCAAATAATCATGGCCCTCACCAGGGAGTCTGTCCTCCTCTGATCAGTCTGCTTCCTGAGAAGTCAAACATGTTGTCTCTGGGATTTGACTCTGGCTTGTGGTTCATTGAGCAAACCTGGATCCAGGCCCCTGGGTGCTGGGTTGGGTGCTGGGGCTTCAGAGATGAACACGTCTCTGTCCCTGGCACAGCCAACACTGTGCTCCAAGGAGAGCGGTTTGAGCAAAGAGCTAGGTGCTGTGGGAACTTGAGGACAGAGCTGGTGGCAGTTTGGGACCTGAGTGTTGAAAGGGTGGGGTGGGGGTTGGTGTGGAGGGTGGGGACATGGGAGGGGCAGGAGAGGAAGCTGAGAATAAGGGCAGGGACAGATTGTGAAGACCTGATAAGTAGTTTAAATTTACCCCAAGGCAGTGGAGAGCCCAAATGGGGACTTGTGTAACAAGATCTGATTTGTATTCAAATCCACTCACTAGCAGTGTGGCTTGGACAGATCATTTCACCAGCCCGAGCCTCAGTTTCCCAGCATAAGTGGGGGAGAGGGGTGAACAGAGTTCACAGCATTTTTGTGAGGATGAAATGAAATTTGTTTCCTAACGTAATACCCATTAGAGAGTGAGTGTTCAGGAAAGGTTTGCTATTTTCAGTGTTATCAGCAGGATGGTTCCAGAAGAAATGGTGGGTTGGAGCCTAAACTCCCAGTTGAGCTAAGGATAGGGGAGCTCAAGGGCTGTGTTCTAGAAATTCAGAAGGGGAATCAAATTGCCATGATGACGTGACCTGTGTGGTTGGGCTCTGGGAGGGGTGGAGGGAGGGAGCAGCTAGAGCGGCATGCGGTGGGACACACAGAGAGCGAGATGCCCATCTGGGCCCTTAGCTTTGAGGCATCACCAGGGGCCTGTGGGCCCACTGTGGAGTGGACGGTAGACCAAGCGTCCACCCCCAGATGGCCAGCCCTCTCCCACCCGCTTCTCATCTCCTATTCCTTTCTCCAGGCTCCTGCTCCCCAGGATAATACAAAAGCTGTATGGCACCGCAAAGTTCAAGGAGCTCATACCTTACCCACCCTCCCCTCCCCAGCCCCATCGCTCAGGCCCAGGTGGGTAGGTGGGTGTGAGCCCTGCAGGAAAGAGACAGGAGATCAGGAAGCTTAAGACACAGGCTCGTCCAGCCCTGTCCATGTAGACCAGGAAGAAGAGACTCAGAGAGGAGAAAGATCCACAGTGAGAGGCAGTGGCCTGCCAGGGGACCCCGCTCCCAGTTGCCGCCCACTCTTCTTCCTTGCTACACCTGGCTGCCTCCGGACTTGATGAGCTATTTGCTTATCTAGTGACCCCAAGGCAGGGCCTTTATAACCCCAACAGGAGGAACAACCACAGTACATTTCTATGGGCTTATGTCTGCCTGATAACCCTTGCCCAGGTGCTCCGGGGCCGTGAGATGATGTGATTACATTATTGGGCCGTGGAGTCTCATGCCACACTTCTCCACCCTCTTCTTCCAGGGTCTGACTCTGCAGCTCCCCCTTGATTCCCACCAACTTCCCTGCAACCTTGGACAAGCTGCTTTTCCTTGCGCCTCCACTTCCTCATCTGTAAATGGGGAGCTTAGACCAGGCGGTCCTGTCTGCCGCTGAAGGACTGTCAGCCTGGCCCTTCCTCCCGCCCACACTCCCCTGGGTCTCAGGCTGACTTCTCTGTCCCTTTGACTTTCCTCTCTATTTATACACAAAATGCACCCACAACATTTCAGTTTTCCATTCGAATCATTAATTACCCCAGTAATTAAATCCAATTAGCAGTTGTAGGGGCCTTTCTGAGCAAGGAGCCATTAGCCAGGGTAAAAATGCATGGGAGAGAGAGAAAAAGAACCCCTCCTTCCCAGCATTAAAAATGAAAGCAGGAGATGGTGCTGCAAAGCAGAGGGCCCCAATTAAAGCTGGGCCTCGCTCATTAAGCTAATTTGCTGCGCTCTCCTAGCAGCCTCTGGCGGGAAAGCCCGGCTCTGCTGTCCAACACTGGCTGGTGGCTGGGAGGTGTGTCAGGGCGCCCTGCTCACCTTGGGGGCCGAGCCTCCAAGCACCCCTCAGGACCCTGAGCCCCCCACGCAAGGTGGGGCCTGAGGAGCCTCAGCTGATTTCTCATGAGCAGGGGCTGCCGCTGCCTGGCTTCAGGGTGGTAACGACTGGAGTGAGAGGGGCAGGGGTATAAAATGTGGAGGGAAAAAAAAAACAGCACCTTCCTTTTCTAGGGAAAGGATGGAGTTTGGCAGTCACTACCACCTCTTGGCCTAGGGCTGAGCGGACTGGGACGGTTGTGAGGATTAAGTGAGATTGTATCTGTAGATGCCTGGTCCTCACAGCCCCACAGCCCGTGAGGCAGCAGGGGTAGGTTGTGACCCCCAGCATGTCACAGGTGGAAGAGCCACACTCAGAAAATGGTTCAGGCTGGACATCAAGTCTCTGAACTCCTGGACAGGGAGGGAAAGGGAGCGGGTAAGAGTGGAGGATTTTTCTGTGTGGAGTCCCCAGAAATGTCCCTGTGGCTGGACTGCCCCGGGGCTGCTGGCCCCCGTAGTGCTGAAGGATGTGTTGGGGTGGGGATCAGAAGCCCAGCCTCCCCCCAGAGCCAGGGGTCAGAGGCAGTGGTGCCTGCCTTCCCTACAAGGAGCCATCGCCAGCCCCCTGGCTGGGTCCAGGCCAGGACGGGGACACGGGGAGGCCGAGGAGCAGCGGGCAGGGTGACTGAGCAGAGCCTCTGGACACAGACTGCCCTGGACTGTCTGACCTTGGCCCTTCTGAGTTTCCTTATCTCTAAGATAGGGACAGTAATGGTGCCTCGCTCCCTGAGTTGTCGCAAGGACTAAGTGAATTAACATAAACACTCAGATCTGGGCCTGCTGTAAGTAATGCACATGTGTTAACTGTTCTTGCCAGCCCTCGGGAGAGGCCTGAGGGGAGCACTTGAGACCCCCCCCTCCACCTGCTGCTGCTGCTGCTACTAAGGGGATGGACCCATTCTCGGGGCGGTCAAAG
The DNA here is from genome assembly GCA_963574885.1 of Lepilemur ruficaudatus. Classification (NCBI taxonomy): domain Eukaryota; kingdom Metazoa; phylum Chordata; class Mammalia; order Primates; family Lepilemuridae; genus Lepilemur; species Lepilemur ruficaudatus. The sequence goes on along the minus strand of CAUYRT010083876.1, from coordinate 88,478 downwards.
GGCTTTCTGCCACCAGCCGCTCCTGGGCTTTCAGGGGCCACCGTGGGCAGGGTGGGAGGCAGGGCCAGGAGGGCACAGGCATGGGAATGAGAGGCGGGAGCGGGGAGCAGGTGGCCGCAGAGGCTGGGCTGCGCCTTGCAGCTGGGCGCCGAGCCCTGTGCCTACGTGCTGGCTCCCTCTGCAAGGCAGGACGAGGAGCAGGCCCTGGCATGCCGGCCCCTACCCAGCGACTCCTGAAACCCCAACAAGTCTGAGCTGGAAGCGGGACTGGGCGAGGCTCCCGATAGATTCATGTTGGGCAGAGGGATGGTCGGGGAGGGGGAGGAGGGGAAAGAACCCACGTTCGAAACTCTGGCACCACCGGTGATGGGGGAACCTGAGGGGAGCCAGCAGGGCTGAGGGCAAGTGGCTGGGCGTGGGGTTCTCACCTCCTGCCACTCAGGTCCCCTCACCCCGCATGCCCCTGCCTGGCAGGGCAGGAAGCGGACAGGCCGTGACGGTGATGGCGATGTGCTCCTCTCAGCAGTTTGCCAAGGGATGATTTCAGTGCTGCTGAGAACAGGGGAGGAAGAGAGGATGACAGCCCGGTGCTGGGAGCAGAGGGGGCCAGGCAGGAGGGCTCCCAGAAGGGCCCCTGGGACTGTGGAGGTCATTTTATGCAGGTGTCCTTACTCCATCCTCCCCCCAACAAAACAAGGTGGTCGTGCTGGGGCCCCTTTACAGGTGAAGACGCTGGGGTTCAGGAAGGTTCGGGACTTGTGCATGGGACTTGCTGTTAGAAAGTGCTGAGGCTGACATTGGCCCCAGGACAGAGGAAAGCTGTGCCCTCCCACCACCCCCGTCAGCCTCCTGGGCGCCGGGGAAAGGGACAGCCCGGGGACCAGGACATGCCCACAAGGCCCTGCTGTGGTGGGGAGACAGCAGAGACACAGCATGGAAGCACAGTGCCCCAGTCAGGCAGATCAGCCCAGAGTGGCAGGCCTTCGCGCTCAGCCTGCCTCCCCCGAAGCCCAGCCTCAGGACCTTGGAGGACACCCCCTTTCTATGCCCACTTCAAGTCGGGGGACTCTCAGGTGGAAAGGAAACTGTGAGCCGCGGCTGCCCTCCCCCTGGAGGGTGATGCTGAGCTGGGGCTGAGATCTGGAGCTCCAGAGGAGTTGTGGTTAGGGCAGGTATGAAAGTTAAAACAGGAGAAGGTTAACACTAGGGTTAGGGTCATGACCGGGGTTCTTGCTGTGGTCTAGGTTGGCATTGATGTTGAGGCCTGGGTGGGGGCTACCACTGGAGTTTCCATGGGTGGTTGGGGAGGATGCTTTTGTGGGTTGACTCTGGGGTAGGCACAGTGGGCTGGGGTATTACAGCCAAGGCTGGTGTTCACGGAGAGGTTGGGTGAGTTTGGGAGACTCAGCACCAGTGGAACAAAAGACTGTTGCTTATATTTGAAGGAGAAATGTTCATTTTCACTGGCACCTTGGCCAGAGGAGACAATTGGGGTTAAGGGTAGTAGCTGAGCAGAAATCAGGTTGAGTGTGGGGGACATGAACAATAGATGGCTTCTGAAGTGATGGAAGAACCATTAAAAGGCTCTCCCTGCCTGTTTCCGCAAGTGCCACCGCCTCTGTTGCATCCTGTGATGCAGACCCTGCCCCCGAGTCCCGCTCACATGCTACCCAGACATAAGCCTGGGTTTCCAGGCATGGGGAAGTCTCTGCTCTGTGGGGTGTGGGTTCTCACATCAGCCAACGGGACACAAGGGCTAGGGGTTTCACCTCTTCCTCTTACCCCAGCAGACCTGGGGCCCTGATCTCCTGGCCCACCCCCAGCCCACCTACTGGAGACCCTTTAGGGGACTCTTGGAGCTATACTAGCTGAGAAAAGTCAAGAGAAAGCTTGACCCCAAGCCTTTGCCAGTCCCTTGTTTCCAGCCCCCTCTTGTCTGCCCCCAGACCCTCGCCTTAAAGTGCGTCTGATAAAGATTGCCACCCTCCAACCTGAAGTCCCTGGTCCAGGAGCAGAGCTCACAGGATGGAGAGGAAGGCTTTTTTTTTTTTTTTTTTTTTTTGCGTGGAGACAGCCCTGAACCTGGAGGCATGGAAAGAGAGGCTGACCCGCTGGGGTCTGAATCCAGGTTGTGTCAACCGAGATATTGCTAGCTGGGGCTTCACCAAGGAGGGGCCTCGCGAGAGGACTCCTGCCGTCCTCTCCAACGTTGCTGCTCCCTCTCCCAGTACCACCGAAGTTCTGGTGCAGAGGAGGCCCTGAGCACCCTGTGCCAAGGCCTGGTGCAGTTCTTGTGCCATCTGTACAGTGAGGGGGTTCGGCCCTGCCTGGGAATGTTCTGTCTAATCTCAACCTTGTGCTGCAGTTTGAGTACAATATCCCTCACTGGGTCCAGACCAGTGAGTCCTGCCCAGAAATGAAATGGCAGGTGTGGTGCCTGTGGCAGACACCTCTTACCTTCTGAAGCTCCTTGGGCAGCAGGTGGAGGGGAAGAGATTGCTCTAGGGCTGTGGCCATTGGTCCCACTCCCTGACCAAGAGTTCAGGGTCACCACTGTGCTGTGGCTGCAAAGCATTGTCCCAGGGGTCCCTGCATGTCAGCAGTAGGGGCTGGTGAGGCCTTCCTGGGGGGAAGAGGGAATCAAGAGCCTCCAGCATCCTCAGCACTGCTCCAGCAGTGCACAGCGAGCTCTTAGCCCTCCTGGAACATGTGGACTCCGGAGCAGTTAGGTTGCATTCTCCTTGTTCCCCTTCAGTAGCAGGGCCCCAGCCTAAACTATGGTCTCTCTCTTTGCAGCCCCCTCCCACTGTGGAGTCCCTCTGGGCAGGCAGGATTCAGACCCTAAAGAATTGTCTAAGAGGAAGCCCCCCGAGGCAGGAGGAGGTGGGGCAGGAGCAGAGCCTCTGGCCACGTGGAGGTGCCTGGGGTGTGGATGGAGGTGCTGGGAGATGCCAGCCCTGGGGGGGACGGGCTCAAGGGCTGGTGCTGTAGGGTCCAAATGCCAGAGAGTGTGTGTGTGTGTGGGTGGGTGGGTGGGTGGCTGGGTGCGCCTGGGTGCTATGGGAACGACCTGCACGTCCATAGTCAGACCCTTTTGCGTTCAAGGGGAAGACAGGAGAGCCTAGGCCTGGGGTGAGGAGAGCAAACAGCAAAACTTAATGACTTTAATATGAAAGAATTTGCCACTAATTAAGCACAAACACTCCACTAATGCAGAGAACACATGTTGTGGATTTCACTTAAGCAGGAACCAAATGAGGTGAAAATCCTTCCGAAATGATAGCAGTTTACCAGCAAAGGAAGACACTGCCTGACCTCGTTTCTGCTCTTCCAAACACAGCGCGGCCCCCGTCCTGGCAGCCTCCCTGCCTGCCCTGTCTAAGGTGCCCTCGACGCTCCCCATGCCTGTCTCCCTGTCTGTGCCCCTCCCTCACGCCCTGCTCTGTAACCATGTCTGACAGCCAGAGGGCCCCGCTCTCCACCTGTCTCCCCCAAACACAACGCACTGCCTCCTACAGAGCCCAGGAGCGGGCTCCCTGGACAGGAAGGCCTGCACCCCTGTTCTCGCCCACCACTGGGCCCTGTGTCCCAAGACAAATGAAGACAATCCCCCACTAGAATGCCCCCAACTGTGTTCCCCACTCCCCTCTGCACCCCACTTGCTGCAGTCGGCCGCACATCCGTCGTGACCACCACCACCCTGCTTGAGCTTCACACCTCTGCCTCTAGAACAGTGGTCTTAATTGGGGGGTGATTTTGTCCCCCATGGGACATGTGGCAATGTCTGGAGACATTTTTGGTTGTCTGGCCTCTAGCCAGTAGAGGCCAGGGATGCTTCTAAACTTCTACAATACACAGGACAGCCCCCCACAACAAAGAATTTTCCAGCCCAAAATGTTAAGAGTGCCAAGGTCAGTAGGGCTCTGGGAAAGTGGCCTTATCACAGCAGAGACTTGCTTGGGATCACCTGGTGGGTTGTCAGAGCCGAGACGGAAAGCAGCTCACCTCATTTCTAAGCAGATTCCCTCCCCTACACGAATAATACAACCACTTACGTAGCATAACTATGTGCCAAGCACTGTGCTAAGAGCACGTATGAATTATCTCATTTAATCCTCAAATTAGCCCTAGGAAATAGTACTGTTATTGTTCCCATTTTATACATGAGAAAACTGAGGCACAGAGAGATGGATGCAACTTGCTCAAAGGCATCCAGCTAATAAGCAGCAGACACAAACCCAGGTCTATCTGAATTCGAAGTCGGGGCTCATGGAGGAATTACATTATATACTCCCACCCCATGTTTCTCTTGATCTCTTCCCTATCCCATCTTCCACCCAGCCCCTAGAGCTCTCCTCACCCCATTCCTCTTAGAAGGCAGCTGCACTGTGGGCAGGGCATCAGGAGGGCTGGGTGCTGGGGTGGTCCGACAGGCCCCTCCTGGTATGTGCCAGATCGAGGGCCCTCTGCTTCCAGGCAGGTGTCAAACATCAGCACAGAACCCACAGGGCTGAGACAATGCATATGTCAATACTGAGCTTTTAAAAGGTTCTCTGGGGAAGCCTGGGGAATTCTCTCTCTGCTTTCTCGGCAGCCCCCAGCCTCTCCCACCCCCACACTAGCCTTCCAAAGAGGCTGCTGCCTACACTCCAAAATGTGTCATTAAAAATGCACATTTGCGAGGGAAACCCGGGCTGCAGTGTCTGCTGTGAGACAGTGCAGTTTGCTGCAGCTGGGGCGGAGAGGGTTGGCATTGGCAGCAGGTGGTGGGACCTGCCTGAATCTTAGCCTTAGAGCCAGGTGGTCCCAGGTCTGCCAGGCCTCAGAAGACCGGGACAGCAGTACCCCCAGCTGTGGTGGGAGGGGTGTGCATCTGGGGAACATGCAGACACAAACAGGGCTAAGATCTCAGGAGCAGGGCCTCAGGGCTGCAGCTTGCTTGGGTGAGAAAAATATTTGTCACCTTATGGTCTGGCATGAGGAAGGAAGAGGGGCTGGGTGCTAGGAACTAGGGCAGAAGAGAGAGGAAAGGAATCAGGAAGTGGCAACCGAGAGGCAAGCAGAGGATATGGGCTGGGGTGGGCAACAGGTCAGACTGACCTGCACCCTGCTAGGGTGTAGCATCCTGCTCTCAGTTGAGGAAGGACAGGATTCAGACTCTGACCTGCTTCCCTTCCATTTGTCCCTGAGCCGATGCGCAGTTCTCAGGAAGATGCAGTCAGACCTGAGATATGGCTAAGCCTGACTCAGTCCCTCAGCTGGCTCACAGCCTTTCCACCAACGACTTGGGCCCCTGTGCTTCCTGTATGCCTGGCATTGGGTTGGTGGGAGTCCTGGCCTTCCCCCAGTGGTGGGGGGGAGGGAAAGAATGCTATGATAGATGCATGCTCAGGTACAGGGCCCTCAGGCTGCAGGGATGCCCAACCCATGACAGTGGAAGGGAGAGGGCTCCAGGAAGCCTCCCCTCAAAAGTCAAGTGGAAGGTGATTCAGGAAGGATGCAGAGGACCTGGCAGGTGACGAGGTATGCATCATTAGCAAAGGCAATAGCATGACAGGGAATTGATATTAATAGTATTGTTCAGTGTGGCAGAAATGAGAGAAGGTGGAGGGTGCCGGAGGCTGGGAATGTCCAATATGGGGTCCAGGGCCCAGAAGGACTTGGTCCTAAGGTCTGCAAGAAGCCAGGAGAGGACTGGAGGTCGAGAGTGTCTTCCATTTAGAGCCATCACTCTGGCTGCCACATGTAGAGGGGGATGGAGAGGGATCTGGAGGCGGGGAGACTGTAGACTTCACATTCTGCTACAGTGGACCAGGCAGAGCTGATGGTGGCCTGCAAGGCTTGGGGAGGAGGAGGAGGGAGCATGATGTGGCTGGTGCTCAGGCTCAAAGGAAAGGGGTTTCGTGCAGAGTCCCAGCCCAGGAGTGTTGAGAAAATAAGAAAGTGAGACTTGGCTGGGTGTCGGGTGCTCGTGGGAGGGGCATAGGAAGTTTGGATTGGGGCCAGCGGGATGTAGAGCCACAGTGAATTCAGAAGCGGCTTAGGAGCTAGCATCAGCTAGACTTGGTGATTACTTGGCTGGAGAAGAACCCCGTGTGCCCCAGCTTTGCTATGGTGTGGCCTGGGTTCTCTCGGCATTCCGCTTAATCTGGGAGGTCTTCCTGGAGGAGCTGGGCAGCATACAGGGGCAGAGTAGCCACTTGGTAGACAGGTTCCCAGAGGTTGATCAGGGCCAATGCAGAGCTGGGGCAGAGAGAGCTGGACATATCATATCCAAAGTACAGTCCTCCTCCGGGGTCATCAGGGTCAACACTCCCATTTTACAGACAAGGAAAGTGGCCATACTCGAGGCCATACAGAGGAATAGTGACCAAGTAGTGGGGCCAGAGCCACCTCTGCCAATTCCCAACAGGTGCCCTTTCTCTCCACCACTTGTACCTGCAGGATGGGCAGTACAGAGGGGACCGAGAGGTGACACCTTGAAGGCTAGAGACGGATTGGACAGGGCAGGGAGAGAGGCTCCATGGAAGCAGAGTTCCTGGGCACCATGGTGGAGTCAGGGGCTGGCTCATGGCCCTGGGGGTGGGGCCAGCAGCGTGAAACAGCCTGTAGGAGAGCAGCCCAGGTGTCCTCAGCCACCTGCTTCTCGGTGGGAGAAGGCAAAACTCAGCTCCCTGATTCATCCCTGTCCCCTAACCTGTCCTGCTAGCTTTCAGAAAGAGATGGGACCTGCCAGAGCACCCCCATCGCTGCCGCCACCCTGGGGTTTCTGTGCTGCCAAGAGAGCAGAGCAGTGCTGGCCTGGCCTGTCTGGACGCAGGCTCCTGCCTCAGCTCCTTCTCTGGGCTTTTCCCAGGCTGCCGCGCCCCCTCCTCTCCCACGCACTGTGCTCACCCGCCCAAGGCGCCGGCGCCAGCCCCACAGCCCGTCATTAACCCGCTCCGTGTGGGGAGTGGGGGCACATCAGACAAGAGGAAAACATCTGCAGTTTCTGTGACCCCAGAGGAGGGGCGGAGGCGCCTGCCTTGGACGGTAGCAATTAGCCCCTGGCTGTGGGATCATGGGATGTTATCACCACTGCTGGTGAGGTGGGTGTGGAGGGCCCCAAAAGCTCCAAGACACCTGGAGCCGTCCTAGCAGCCACTGCCCCCAAGGGAATCTCCCAGGACCCACCTCCCACCAGCCAAAGTCTCTGCACTACAGGAGGCAGGGGATGGAAGCAGAGATGCTGGGCGACTTGGGTCCAGACCCGGCCCTCGTGCCTTCGTGCTGTGCCCAGCCCCTGGAAGGGGCAACTAGGCTGCTGAGACAGGAACCGGGTCAGCTGGGTCTGCTTCTGCTTCCTTACTGAGCCCACTGGCCTGGGGCACTCTGGATCCGTGCTGGGTGTAGAGGGCATCTGGAGGCAGGGACACAGCCTGGGCACTGGGGAGCTCCCGGGCTAATGTGGAACTGTGCCTGGGGCATAGATACGAGCCTGGACAAGTTCAAAGTTCTTCAGTGAGAGCCCCGCCCATGTGGGTCTTGCTGGCAGAGTGATCAGGTCCAGGTGACACTGACTGTCAAAACCTTCCGAAGGGGGGACCCCAGAAAGGGGATTCCTTCCTGATTTCACACTCCTCTTGGCCAGCTCTCTCCCAGATGGGGCAGCCAGCCCTGGGAGTTGACATTTGGGGAAGTGGCTGCGCTGGGAGGAGGGGGCCTGTAACCTTTAGGTCACTGTGCTGACTCAGCAGGGTTTCAGCTGGAGGCCCTTCCTCCTCCCCAGTGGGTGAGTCATTCCCACTTACTACTTAGCTGCCTTCTCACCGGACGTCCTGTTCCCCTCTGCCAGTTCCTGGGGGTGGGAGGGGAGCATCCCTGGAGAGCCCTAGAGGTAGATCCCAAAGGACATTGATTTCCCAGAGACCCTTATGGGGGATCCCAGTGCCCCCCACCCACACATCTGTGTGCACACATGCACACACACACACAAACATGCACACACGCAGACTCGCTATCTCTAATGTGCTGCCACTTTGCTCCAGGCCAGGCCTGCCACCTCTGCCCACCCACCTGAGGGTGCCCAGCAGAGCCTCAGGAAAGGAGGGGCTGGTCCATGCCAGGAAGCCCCGACCTGCCTCACCTAGGCGCCCCCTCTCACCCACCCACCTGGGCCCAGTTCCTGCCTGCTTGGCTAGGACGAGAGGGGTCTGGGGTTTAAAAGGGCAGGAAGAGAAACCACTGAAAGTGGGTATGAGGGGAGCAAAGCATGCCACACCCGCCACGTGGGAACCTGAGGCACCGGCCTGCAGATTAGCTCCATGGCAGGCAGGGCCTTGGGGAGCAGGTTTGTCTGCCGCAACTGAGGAGCCTTTGTGTTTTGTTGCTGAGCTCGGGCTTTTGCAGGTCTGTGACGTCTCGAGGGGCCGGCCCAATGCCTGCCGTGCTGGCTCAGCACTTCTGGGAAGCTGGGCAGCCTGAACTGCCCAACCTGAGCTCTAGTGGGGAAACCGAGGCACTTGGGCACAAACCCCAGGGCCTGGGTCCCAGGGCCCAGAGCTCATAGGGTGGTCAGGGAGCATACAGGCAGTGCTTGAAGTCAGGAAGCAAGGACTCATGCTTTGGTATCCCTGGGCTGCAAGAACCCCTCCCCTGAGAGCACAAGTCCCCATGGATGGCCCACCCTCCGTCCCTCCCCACCTGGGCTCCTCAGAGTCCCTGTTTCTGACCCATCAGCTGACACTCAGTTGCTGGACTGCAGGGTGGCCTGCAGGCATAATGGCCATTGTATTGTAACCGGTGTTTGCGCCATTTCTCGCAAGGGCTGATGGAGGCACTGAAGTTGCATTCTGGGAGGGACACCACCCAAAACAAGGCCCCAGGGAGTTAGATTGAGCCAGAGTCTGTTTCTGTGGCAGGGTGGGAAGAGCACTGAGCAGGGTGCTGCTTATTTTGTGTCCCTGGGCAAGTGACCCAACCCCTCTGGACTTTGTAAATGATGGATTGCATGGTCCATTGAGCTCCAGTATGCTACCATTTTAGTGGTCCCAGTTACCACATCTGGGCCAGCCTCTGCTTCTCGTGCAAGAAGGAACCTTCGGGGAAGGAGAAAGGGTGCATTCTGTGGACCAGCCCTAACTGCTTGGGGAACCAGAGTCAGCAGGGAACTCACCAAGCCCTGGTGTGACATGAGTGACTTAACTCAAAGCCAAGCCTGCCCCTTTCCTCTCCTACAGAGGCTTACGATATGTTGGGAGACAGGGGACAGACTAGGCACATCTGCCAGGAAGCAGAGAACAAAGAGGTGCAGATTAATGCCATATGTTCTTGGGATACGAAGAGAGGTGTCAGCTGAGTATGGAGGGATGGGAGTCACAAGGGCATCCTGGTAGAGGGACCCAGTGGCATCCAGTGCAGTGCCCAGTGTGGGGTAGGTGCTCAATAAGTGTTTGTTGTATGGAGTCCCAGGGAAGGAGGCCTACTGCTTCACAGATGAAAGATGATGGTGGCGGTGGTGATGGTGATAATGATGACACCTAACATTTATTGGGCATTTAATTTGTGCTAAGAGCTGCTTTCTAAGCTTGCCATGTAGTCCCTCGCTTAATCCTTATGGCAATTCCATAGGACAGATATTAACTATTAAAATCCCCATTTTGCAGCTGTGCCAACCTCATTGCAAACTGAGCCTCAGAGAGGTTAAATCATTTGCCCAAGGCCAGACAGCAGGTGGAATGCAAACTCACAGTGCCCGGCTTTTAACAGCCCCACGGAACTGCCTCTGAGCGGGTGGTGAGGGAACAGCCTTTCAGAGGGTGGGAGTGGGCAGCAGGTTTCCAGGTTGACAGGGCTGGAGTGTTAGGTGGAGAAGCCTAGACAGAAGAGAGGGGCTGTGCAGCCCCCCAGCTTCCATGCCCCACTTCCTGCCTCTGGAGCAGGCTCCTCAGTGCTGCAGTCCTCCCCATGCAGCCCTTTCTCTCCCTTCTCGATGATCAGCCCTGCTCCCCGTTGACTCAGGCATTCTGACCTTGCCTGTCAGAGCTCCCTGGGGGTCTGGTCAATCTAAAGAACAAGGGACATTCTGCCCCACCCTGCATCCTTGGACCAAGACAGGCAACCCTGAGCCAGAAGCTTGGGTTCCAGGTCCCTGAGTCTGAGTGGGGAAGAGGAGGTAAAGAGGGGAAGTCTTCAGGATTTGCCAATCTTCTAGCCCCATCCAACTCCAGAATTCTGGGACCCCCACCCTCAGTGACCCCAAACCTCATACTCTAGGGGTTCTCTCTGCCCACCCAGGGCCACTTCCCCTGGTCCCGCTAACAGTCAGCTGTGGCTGAGAGGCAAAGAGCATAAGTGAGTCTGTACCTGTGCATTAGAGATCCTCCCTGCCCATCACTGGGCAAAACGGCAAGGGCCAGAAGCACCCACTCTGTGCCCAGGCAGAGGGAGCACGGGAAATTTCTTCACTTCCCCACTATGAGGTTGCTGATGGGAGAGCCACAGTGGAGAAGACAGCCACCTTTCACCCAAAAATAGACCAGAGGTTGGGGGGCACCTGCTGCCTGGAGAGGGATTGGTAGGTGCAAGGGGGCCTCTGGGTGCCTGGGTCCCTTGCAGCACCCTCTCCACCTCACACCCGGGCCACTAGCGGCGATGTCGCCTCCTGGCATTGACACACTCTGAAGGGTGAGGTCACTGCTAAAAGCACAGCAGATGAACTTTAGCCTGTGTGCGCCAGGGACTACACCCTGCCTGTCCCCACACCTGCAGGGGAGTGAGAGGAGCAGGGTCACAGGGCTTGGTGGACCATGTCCCTCTGCAGGCCCACCGTGCCTGGCGCCAATCCCAAGATGGCTTCTGGTGCCCTCACCCCTCCCCCCACTCCCACCTATGGCCCAAGCCCTCCCAACTGGCTTTTCCTGTTCCTCGCTTTGTGTGGCGCAAGATTTCCAATTATGCCGGCATTATCTCAGCTGCTGGGCAGCCTCCAATGGGCTGGGGGAAGGGCAGGGAGCACCCAGTTATCCTGCTGGGGAGAGCCTGGGGCTTAGCTGCATGCAGGACAGCCAGTCAGCCGAGAGTGCGGGGCGTCTGGCCCACTGACCTCACCACGGGACTTTTCCTGGGGTGGGGCCACTACTAGGCTGGGCTGCCATCAGACAGTTAGGGCCGCAGGGACCATTGAGATTGGGGAGTCCAGCCTGCTCCTTTACAGAGGAGGAAAATAGGCCCCAGAACGGGAAGTGACTGGCCGGGTCCCACGGTGCTGACTCCACTGGGTGCTTCTCACGTCATACTTCTGCCATCCCACGGTGCCACTGCCCAGGCAGCACCAGCTCCGGAGCACCCCACAGACTGACCATTGGGGGACGGCTAGCAGGGTGCAGGTGGAGACAGCCCCAATGGGCCTAGGAGGGTTGCAGGGGAGGGGCATGTCAGGGCGTGGCAAGCACCTGGCTTGGTGGGGCCAAAGATAGATTTATTCAGCAAGCATTTCTTGTACCTACTGTGTGCTAAGCACCCGGGATACCTCAGTGACCTAGAGAGACCTGCCCTGTGCCCTCTTGAGGGGAGGGGTGGAGAGCAGCTCATTTGACTGCCCATGGGCTATGGAGCCCTCAGAGGGACCAGTGCTGCTCCCGGGTCTCCATCATGCAGAGGGGGCAAGTGTAAGCCCCAATTCCCACTCTTGGATCCCAGACCCCCTTGGGGGGGCCATTTAGGCCATCCCCCTACCCCCGCCTTGAGCCAGTTCAGGGCCGGGCATCATTGATATTATTGATAGTGCTCAATAAATTGAGTGAAGTAAGGATACAAGGATGTGATGTGTGCAAATGACAGCAAGGACACAGCTTGTGGGGAGACGGCAGGGCTCTAGAGAGCTGGAGGCAGAGCCTTGTGATAGGGACAGCTATCCCAAGGGAAGGGAGCCAAGCCAAATTCAGGGGTAAGAAAGCTGAAACAGAAGACATTCTAGATGGGAGGAAATGGTCTGTGGGGAGACCACCAATCACTCCCTCCTCCTTGCAAATCTCTACTCTCTTGGCTTCCATTGCAATTTGTCTGGCAACAAATATTTACCAGCACCTACTATGTGCCAGATGCTGGGCTGGGCACTGGGGAGTCAGAGATGGAAGAGACACAGACCCTGCCCTGGAGGAGTTCACAGTCTGGTGGAGTCAGATGTGTCAACCACCACATTCCAAGACAGGAGAGAGCTGTGCTAGAGGTCGCCGGGGTGTTTAGCTCTGGCTGGGAGGATCAGGGAAGCTCCCCAAGGAGGTGGCCTTGGTGGGCTGACCACAGGTGGGGAAGGGGAAGGGCCATCTAGGTTGAGGGACCTGCCTGAGCAAGAGTCTGGAATGTGGCGTGGACAGGCTCTGTGCCCGCGGCCTATGGGACCGAATTGCTCATTGACATGCCCCAGATGCTGATAATAGATCCTGCAGTCTAGTCACTCAGCAAATCATGGCTGAATAAATGGGAGGAGGGAGGGGCGGAAACACGGGAATGTGGCGTGTTCTGAGGACAGGCCCAGTCTGGTGCAGTTGGAAAGCATGGCTGATGGAGAGATGTGGACAAAAGGCAAGGATGTCGAATGCCAAGTTAAGGTATCTAGGCAGTGCCTACTTCCCTCTGCCTGACTGCGTAGGAGGGGCTGAGCCAGCACACCCCAGGGGACGGGGACCCAGCTGCGAGGGAGTGGATGGCAGGGGTGGCCCTAATGCCAGCCACTGTGGGCCCTCACACTCACCCAGAGCTTCCTGCCTCCTGACGCACTTTCTCGTCCATCATGCCACTTGGTTCCCCTGGCAACCCTGTGAGGCAGAGAGGACTGGATTATCCACCCCATTTACCAGGTGAGGGAACCGAGGCCCAGCAAGGTGAAGCACTTGTGGCTCCTACGTTGGGGCTGCACTTGGAAAACAACGTATTCGACTCTAATCAAAAATGAGGGTGTGGACGCATATTTACTATCACAGAGTGATATTGATAATATGTCACTAAGTGAAAAAGCAGCTTATGGAACAGTATCTGATCTTGTAAAAAAAAAATAGACGGTTATGTGGATATACATAGATATAGAAAAAAAAGTGAAAGAAGATAGAGCTGTCAAGATTGTCTTTCAAGATCCTTCAAGATTGGCCGGGCGCAGTGGCTCACGCCTGTAATCCTAGCACTCTGGGAGGCCGAAGCAGGTGGATCACTCAAAGCGGGCGGATCACTCTGTCGAAACCAGCCTGAGCAAGAGTGAGACCCCCATCTCTACTAAAAATAGAAAGAAATTAATTGGCCAACTAAAAATATATAGAAAAAATTAGCCAGGCATGGTGGCACGGCTACTCGGGAGGCTGAGGCAGAAGGATTGCTCGAGCCCAGGAGTTTGAGGTTGCTGTGAGCTAGGCTGACGCCACAGCACTCTAGCCTGGGCAACAAAGTGAGACTCTGTCTTAAAACAACAAAAAAAAAAGATCCTTCAAGTTTATCCTGAGTGGCAGGGTCATGGGATGTTGTCATTTTCTTCTCAATATTTTTCAGTATTGCCCAGTGTTTTTATAACAAGTAATTAATATTTTTATAATCAGAATAAAAAGAATAATGACTGCAGTAAAAGACAAAACCAGAGCACAGGGAATTGTGTGGGTTGGTGGGGAGCTGTGCCTGCCACTGACTACTTCCTGCTGTCTCCCTCGGCCAGGTACCCACGCCCAGGTGGTCCAGGTGAATGACTCCATGTATGGCTTCATCGGCACAGACGTGGTGCTGCACTGCAGCTTTGCCAACCCGCTGCCCAGTGTGAAGATCACCCAGGTCACGTGGCAGAAGGCCACCAATGGCACCAAGCAGAACGTGGCCATCTACAACCCCGCCATGGGCGTCTCCGTGCTGGCTCCCTACCGCGAGCGCGTGGAGTTCCTGCGGCCCTCCTTCACCGACGGCACCATCCGCCTCTCCCACCTGGAGCTGGAGGATGAGGGTGTCTACATCTGCGAGTTTGCCACCTTCCCCACGGGCAATCGTGAGAGCCAACTCAATCTCACTGTGATGGGTAAGCTGGACTCAGTCCCCTCTCCCTGCCTGTCCAGACCTGGGGGTTTGGCCATCCTCAATGTGCCCCAGTGACCCCAGACACCCTACTTGAGTGGGCATGCTCCCACCACTCCAGGCATGGTGCTCCAAGTCCCTTCTGGCCAGGCTGCCCCACAGTTCACTAGGGATAGAGGATGGGGACCTTAGCTCTAGACATAGTGAAGGGTCAGTATTCAGGTTGGAGCTCCACCATGGGCGCTTTGTGGGTGGCCAGGAAGCAGGCTAGTCACCGTGGCAAGGAAAGGAGCCACTTAAGTGGCTTGGCTAGGACATGCCGAGACTCCAAGAAGACCCAAGCTTGATGGGGGGAGATCTAACTAGTAGAGCAAGGAGGACATACATTAGACAGGAAGAACTTCCTGCAAGAAGTTCTGGGAGCAGCTTTGGTGAGGCACAGCTGAGAGGCAGGGATGGCCAAGGTGACCTGAAGACATGGCCAGGTGGGTGCCACACCCTCCTGGCCTTGTGCATCTTTGGCGAGGGAACAGAGCTGGTCCCATAACTCTCTCTGGCTCCCCACAGCCAAACCCACCAACTGGATAGAGGGCACCCAGGCAGTGCTCCGAGCCAAGAAGGGGCAGGACGACAAGGTCCTGGTGGCCACCTGCACCTCGGCCAACGGAAAGCCTCCCGGTGTGGTGTCCTGGGAAACACGGCTAAAGGGCGAGGCTGAGTACCAGGAGATCCGGAACCCCAATGGCACGGTGACGGTCATCAGCCGTTACCGCCTGGTGCCCAGCAGGGAGGCACACCAGCAGTCCCTGGCCTGCATCGTCAACTACCACACGGACCGCTTCAAGGATAGCCTCACCCTCAACGTGCAGTGTGAGCCAGGGCGGGCACCGGGCCTCCCAGGGTGGGCACCGCTAGCCCTCTCCCCCAACCTCACCGCTCCCCTCCTCTGCATCTCCTCTGCCTCCTCTCCTGCTCGCCTTTCTCTCCTCCTTCCCCATGCCCCTCCTGTTTCTGCGCTGGGGTTCTGTGGATTCCACCCTCCCGCTCACGCTTCCCTCCCTTCCAGCTGTTTCCATGTCACTGCTCCTTCCATCTCTTCCTGTCTGAGGCTCCCTCGCCCCAAGTCCTACTCTCCTGACCACACCCTTTTTGAACATTCCTTGCCCTACAGATGAGCCCGAGGTGACCATTGAGGGGTTTGATGGCAACTGGTACCTGCAGCGGATGGATGTGAAGCTCACATGCAAAGCTGATGCTAACCCCCCGGCCACCGAGTACCGCTGGACCACGTGAGTGCTGTGGGGCTGGTGGGGCTGGGTGGTCACTGCAGGAGATACTGGGGGGGGCCACCCTTCGCACCTCCAGGAGCTATTGGTGGAGAAGAAATTAGGATCTGGGCTCAGGTTTCTCAGTGAGAAGTGGTGCATGAGAACACACACACACACACCCAGCATTTGAGAGTGTCAGAGTCAGTGGGACACACCATTCTGCCTAAGGGGGCTTCCCCTGTGATCTGCTTCCCTTCCTATTCCTAATAAAGAGTTTTGTCATTTTCCTTTGGTGATTCAGCTTGAGTCACTCCCACCCCAACCCCCAGTATTTATTTTTATCGAGGTGTCCCCAGGGAAGCCAGTGTTCTGGGGCATCCCAGATCTTTCTTTGTTCCTGTTCCTTCTCTCCAGCACCCCCAGATTCTCAGGGAGAGGCAGCAGTCAGCCCAGAACGCCTGTGCTCGTGGGGTGCCACTCCACAGCCTATCACCCCATTCTCAGCCACATGGCCTTTGGACCTGGCCCTCGGGGGGCCCTGTCTGCCCCCCACCCACCCACCCCACAGCCAGCTCTGCTGGCCTGGGGCAAGGCTTTTCCCAGAGAAGAGCTGAATGGACGGAAAGACAGGGGCAGGGGGCACCGAGAAGAAGGTTGATATGGGTGGTCAGAAAACGGCTGCCCAGGGGACTCTGCCCTTTTTCTAGGAAGCAGAGGGTACTGGCAGGGCCGAGCTCTTGTTCTCCACTTCCTGGAACAAAAAATGCTTCTCAAGGTGCAAGTGGGCAGAGCCTGCTTGCTCAGTTCAGCTCTGTGGACCAAAGAACTGCCGGATTCAACAGAGTCGTAGCTTTGTGGCATCTGGAATCAGGAGGAAGGAAGAAGGTCCCCTGTCCTCGGCAAACTCCCAGGATGCTCCCCACATGCAGAAGTCCTGTGACATTCCCAGCAAGAACATGAGATAGTGAAATGGAACACAAAAATTCCTATCTCATTACTGAGTGGCTTATTAAAATGCAGATCCCAAGGCCTTCACCCCAGAGCTTCTGCTTCGGGAGATCTGGGGTTAGAACCCAGGCATCTGTATTGTTAACCAGCTACCCAGAAGGCCAAGGACCGACAGTCAGGAGCTATGACTAGTGAGCAGAAAGAGCACTGCACCAGGAGTCCGGAGAGCTGGCGAGAGCTCCCACATTGCTGCTGATTAGCTGTGTCTCCTTGGCCTTGAACTTCAGATTTTATCTGTTAAGTGGGACCAGTACCTACCTGTCCTGCCTATATTTCAGTGTTATGATGATTAGATGTGAAAAGCTGAATAATATAAAACTGTCAAATGCAAGAGATCATTATTATTATTATTTTTCCTACTTCCAAGACAGAGCCAATCACTTGAACTCAGCAAAAGGGCTGGTGGGCTTGGAGCCAAGTGGGTGACACAGAGACAGCCTCCTGGGGCTGGAGAGTCATAACCCTATGCTGTCTCCCACTCCCTGTAGGCTGAATGGCTCTCTCCCCAAGGGTGTGGAGGCCCAGAACAGAACCCTCTTCTTCAAAGGACCCATCAATTATAGCCTGGCAGGCACCTACATCTGTGAGGCCACCAACCCCATCGGCACCCGCTCGGGCCAGGTGGAGGTCAATATCACAGGTAGGAAGCTACACCCTCCCCTGCCTATCCCCACCCGTGGGTTCTTCCACTCCCCACATCCCCCACCTCTGGGTTGTGTCACTGCAGGAAGTGTGTCTTCTTTTTCTGCTTCTCTGGTTCTCCCTTGAGCTCTGGCCACTGGTCTTGCTTTGTTTTTCTCTCTCCTTCATTTAAGGCTGTATGGGAGACAGTCAGGGTAACCCCCAATCAGACAGGGACAGGAGGGAGGCTCCAGGAGGGAAGAGGGAAGTGCTGACCACAGCAATGCTCTTTTGGGGGGCAGAGCCTGCCCTTGGATTTGCCATTAGAACACTCCATGGGATGCTGGCTTGGTGGGGATGGGTTTGCAAGTGGAGCCTGTCTCCTCTAAGCTCCATGCCTGCACTTAAGGAAACCTACACAATTGATTTGGCTCAAGCAGGGAGACTGGCAAGAAAGCAGGGAGATAGCCCAAAGCCACGATGGTGCGTGTGCCTTGCACCTGAATTGCTGTTTCTCTGCATCTTTCACTCCGTCAACTCAGCTGAGGGGGCAAAGGGGGAACAGGGCTAGGATGTTCCAGGGAGAGACTTCACATGGGCTGGATGTCAGACAGCTATGACCCAGACAAGCCCCCATCTGTAAAATGGGATCATATGGCCTGCCTGGAAGGGCTGTTGTCAGAATTACACATAATGCAGGGCAAGTAGCTAGCCCAGGTCAGTCCATCAATAAGTGGCCAGCACCCTGTGATTATTACCCTGACCTGCATCGTTATCATCGTTATTAATGGGAGCATCAAGACAAGTCAATAGAGGGGTATATTGTCATCACAAGTTCACACGAGGAAATGTCTTTAACATTGTACCTGAGCTAGAAGAGGAATTGGCTAGAACATAGCCATGTCATGCTGCTGCCAAGATGGACCGGAAGTGACATGCACAGGAGGTGACCTCAGGGATGTAGAAAACTAGGCAGCGGTTACTAGGTTCCCACCACAGACTTGGGCCAGCCCTGAGGATTGACTAGCCCTGAGCCAGTGTCTCAGGAGTGGGAGAGCTGCAGAAGGAGCAGCCTGAAGCTGTCCAGGGGCTGTACCTACCCATCCTCAGGGCTGTTCTCTCACCTCTCCCAAATGGGGACAAGCGGGCAGTCACTTACTGTTTTCTCCAACCCCCTGCCCTAGTGTCTAAGACTGGTTACAGGAATAGGAGCCTGGGGGAAACTGAGGCAGCCCCTCCCTCAGGCTGGGGTGGGGGGCTCCCATAGGTTGGCAGGTGGGAGGGAGGGCCAGAGGGACACCTGTCTCCCCACCTGGAGAAAGTCTGAGTGAAACTCAGTGAGAGCCTTTGGTTGCAGGAGCCCCAGCCCCAGGGCGGTGGGGACAGAGGAGGGGGAGGTGGGAAGGGAGGTGAGTGGGACCACCCCTCAGGGAAGGAGTGTCATATGAGGGACAGACTTGGCCTGAGTGTGTTCACATACTGGCTCTACTTAGCTGTGTGGCCTTGAGCAGGTTCTCACCTCTCTGAGCCTCAGCTTCCTAATCTCTGATACGGAGATAATCATACTTATCTCAGGCTTTCATGGTCATACCTTCCCTGACGGTGGGCTAGATAGAGGGTGGGTGGGCCTGGCCACCCAGGGTTCCAGCTGGAAGAGGAACACCACATGCCTCTTGCTGACAGCCCAGTTAGGCAGGAGCCCGGGAAGCATGACACTCAGTGCATCTTCGAGAGGCCCAGGAGCTGTTAGCCTGTCCCTCCCTGGGAAGGGTTTCAGCCCCCTCCAGTGACCTGGGCCTTTTCAGGGCTGTTTGTTCTTGTGCTCCCGCAATTTCCGAGCAGCAGCCAACCTCACCACTCTTCATCCTGCATCAGCCAGTGCCCACCGCATTCTCTAGGGGACCCACCCCCAGGGGCACAGCTGTGCCCTGTGCTCCAAGCCCTGCTGGTCCAGAGGGAATGCATGAGCGAGAGGGATAAGTGGAAATTTAATTTTTCATTCTGGCCACTCGTTTGGATAATAGCTTTGCCCTGGGCTCATCTGGAGAGGAAAATGAGGAGCGGCTGGGGCAGGGCAGAAGGTGGGCAGCAGAGGGTGTGCCAGAGACACATGTGTGTGCAGGGCATGCACATGCCGAGCCATTGCACACCTGTGCACACACTTTGGCACAGGCTTCTCGGGGCCCCAGATCACAGAGCAGGGGGCTCTGAGTGGTGCTGCAAGAGGAGTGAGCATGCAGTGGTGGAGGGTGTGGTGCCCAGGCAGGGAGGCACGGGAAAGGAAGATGCTGAAGTGGAAGGAGCGAGGCCTTCTTTCTGCTGGCCATGGGGAGCTCTGAAGGGCTCTCAGCAGGGAAGCAGCGTGGTGAGGTGTGTAGGGTAGACTGAGCATCCGGGAGCCTGCATGGATGGCACCAGGCACCAGTTAGCAGCTGTCACTGTGAGTGATTCCCTAGCAGGAAGCAGCAGGCCTAGGCTGTGGCTGTGGGGATAGGGGAACCGAGGAGATGACCCAAACAGAATTGGTGTATATATTTCCATGGGCCCAGGGCCCTCACAGAAGCTCATTTCAGAGGTCTTTACACTGAGGAACAATTGCATGGAGTTGGCCCGGTAGCCACAAAACACTCCAGTGGAGCTTTCCTCCCTTCCCCTCTGGGTGTAACACGAAGGGTGGGGAGGGGGCCCAGGGTGTGGCCTTGGCCAGACAAAAGAGACCAGATGAGGCAGCATCTTCCCCTGGGGGTGTCAGGAGGAGAGTAGCCAGGCCTCTCCGGTCAGGACCCAGCCTCTTGCCACTCCCAGGAGCAGGGCAAGGAGGCCACTAGGGCATAGGATGTCTGTCCCAGCTCCTATTTCCAGTGAAGCTTGGGCTTATCCCTTGGGGGTGAAGGTAGCAGTCTGCCCATCAAGCCTGCAGTTCTTAGACCTAGAGCAGCAGGCCCTGAAGGTCAGTGTCCATCTGGAAGGGAGAGGGGTGTGAGCCTGTGAGAGTGCATGCCCGGCCCTGAGCACGGGCACGTGCCTCTGTGCGCATGTAAACGTGAGCCAGTGTGAGCAGGCAGGCAACTGTCTGCATGCTGAGTGTGCAAATGGGAGCGTGGCTGTGCTGTGGGCAAACGTGCTTTTCTCCAAGCCAGCAAATGGCAGTGTGTCGAGAGGTCTGAGAACACAGCTGCGTCCGTGCCTCTGGGAGGATTCGGTTCTCCTCCAGCTTGTGGAGGCCCTGCCTGATGGTCTGACACGATGCACAGCTGCTGCAGCTGCAGGAGGACAGAAGGGCTTCCCAGAGTTTGACCTCAGGCCTTTCCACTCTCCCTGCGGCCGCTGCACTGCATGCTGGGAAGTGTAGTTCTTGCAGCTTCTCGGCCTCATCTGGTGCAGGAACATTTCCTGCCAGAGGAAGCGCCAGGCATTGGTTTTGAAAACAAGCCCAAACATTCTCTTTGACCCAAAACCTCCAGATCCTAGATGCAGGCTGCAAACCCTAACCTTTCACTCCACCTCAGGCCCATCTGAACCCCCTGCACCAGCCCCCCCCCACCTCAGTCAGGGAACCAAGGTCCCAAAGGAATGCAGAGTCCTCACTGTCCCACTGTCCTGGCCAGCCTGGGATGCCAGAGGAAGGCTGCAACCCTTCAGGAATGGGGCCAAGCTACCCCCTCTCTAAAAGGATGTGGGGGAGGCCGGCTGGACCCCAGCCAGTAAGTGCAAATGACCCCACTGCCCGGCTCTTCTCTCTCCTCCCAGCTGCGGCCCTCGTGGCTCTGTGCCTGGCACGGAGACAGGAGCGACTGGCTGAATGTGACAGCTGGAGGGATGGAGGGGGAGGGGCAGGCTCCACTCCACACCAGACAACCCCCTCTGCTCACAAATGAGTTAGGTCCCCACACTTCCTCCTCTCTCCTGCTCCCTCGCCAGGCATCCTCGCTCTGAGGTCTGCCGTGCTGCACAGCCACCGAATCCGTTCTTCTGCCGCTGCACAGGCCTGGCCCTGGGGTAGCCAAAATAACCAGGCTTCCCTTGGGTCCCAGAGGATCCCAGGAAGAGCAAACCTCCTTAGGCTTTAGAAAACAAAATTAAACAGAGTGCCTGGAAGGGAAAGAAACCCGGTATAACCTGGCTCCAAGCCACCGCTCCACTCTTCCTACCCTTGACTGCAGGGAAACGGGGTCCCCTGTGTGCCCCATATTCCTGAATACATGCTCCGCCTAGAGCAAGGCTCACCTCTAGCATGTAGCCTTGCCATTGATTCATTCTTTCATTCAGTAGCTATTTTTTGAACTCTGGCCACATTCCAGGCAATCTAGGTACTTAGGATACATCCACGAGCAAAACAGACAAGTCCCTGTCCTTGTGGAGCTTACGTTTTAGCACAGGATAGAGAACAGATAAAATACATTTTAAAAATTGTGTAGTAAATTTGAAGATGAAATGGAGAGAAGAGCAGGGTAGAGAAATCTTCAGTGCTGGGGACTGGGAGGGCTCCTGAGCCGCAGTGGGATTTTTTGTTTTGATTTGATTATTTTTATTTATTTATTTTTCTTCTGAGCTGCAGTTTTAAATAGGGCAGTCAGAGAGGGACTCTGAGATGGTGATGTTTGAGCCAGGCCCCAGAGAGGTGAAGGAGTGAACCGCAGGACCCCCGGGGAAGAGCCTTCCAGGGCGGGCACAGAACCGGCCTGCAGGAAAGCAGAGAGCGGTGGCGTCAGAGGCAGGTGGGCACAGGTATCACAGAGCATGTCAGGCTCTAGGGACAGCCCTTGGAGGGCTCTGAGCAAGAAGTGATGTGATGGGATTTACACTTTAACTGGATGTGTCTGGCTGCTGGGTTGAAAATAGTCAACAGAGGCAAAGGGTGGAATCCGGAAAGCAGTTAGGCGTCTGTTGCAATAAATCCAGGTGAGAGATGCTGGTGTCTTGGATCAGGGTGGCAGTGGTGGAGACGGTGAGAAGTGATCGGGCTCTAGATGCATTTCGAATTATAGTTTACAAACTGGTTTGGGATACCAGCCATTCTTGTGACGTTGATAACACACTAAACACTACAATGCTGTGATTAGTGGGGTCCAAAAAATGCAACCTAGTTGAGAAACACATAGGAGAGCTTTGTTTTTCATTGGATCTCTGCTGTTGAAGAAAGCACAGAAGTAAGGACGCTGGAACTTATATCCTAGACAGCTACAATGTACTGAAATGAGGCGATTCCAAATTAGCATGAGGCTGCTGCTTCCTCAACCCCTGCCCTTATTCCTGCAGAAGAGAAGAACTTTAGCCATTTGAAAACTGGCAGAAGGACCAGAGTCAACCATGGTAAATCCTACTTTGCATTTATTTGCAATTTGTGCAGATTTTACTATGGTACGTCAGTATGTGATTAATGGAATGGCATTAGCAATTGTTGAAACCAGAATGAGAGGTGCAGACCATTAGTCCATAGAAATTCTAAAGAGAAAAAAATCAGTGTGAGCCAGAGAAGAGAAGGCTGCCTGGAGAAGGGACTGAAGACCTGCAGTGGGCAGGAGGGGCATGGGAAGGCACTCCTGGCAGGATGAACAGCCTGAGCTTGCAGTAATGCAAGGGCAGCAAGGAAGGCAAACTGGCCAAGCCCAGGATACAGTGGCATGACGGGAGCTTTGAAGGCCAGACTCTAGGACCCAACAGCCAGTAGGGAATTCACAGCTGGTCTTGGAGGAAGGTCATGGCCACACAGTGAAAATTAACTGGGTGACTGTGGATGGGGTGACTGAAGTGGGGCAGAGACCAAATGAAGGTGGGAGAGTCCAGAATCTACTACGGCAGATGCCTGGTATAAGGTGATAAGATATTGACTGGGAAGAGTCAACACGATTTGACAGCAGACTTGGCCCAAGAGATGAATAAGGAAGAATCAAAGATGAATGAGATTCTAAGCTGGAAGGGCGGACAGATGGTGGAGGCAGTAGAGGAACGGGGGGGATGTGTTAACTGGAGACGGTTGGGAAGGAAGGTGGCAAACAGAGTTGGAACAGACGGGTTTTGAGGTTATGGTGAGGATTCCAAGTGAGGATGTGCTACAGGACAGGTTTTCAGATGTATATCCTGAAAGTTCTGTGAGAGAGTTCTGGGGGCAAGAGGGGTGAGGTTCATACTCTGTCCATTGGGAAACGCTCTATCCTACATGTCCATGTTCACAGGAGAAGGTGACTCTGAGGCTTTGTTTGACCCTTGTATTTTTGCTGACCTTCTTCTAGTTTGAGGTTCCTTGGGCCACAGTATGACAAATGCTGTGACGATAACTCCCCAGAGTTGAGAGCTGTGTACCTGAAAAGGTTTGGACAGCCAGCAGGGTGAGGGTAACTCATGACACCAGTCCATCACTAGGAAAGAAAGCAGACAGTGAGGGCTGAAGGTCCAAGGACAGGGCCTCCCATGAGACCAGCAACGCAGCCAGAGACAGCACTCCCAGAAGAAAGGCAAGGACCAAGGAATGCTTGTATTGGAAGCAAGAGAGATGTTTCCAAAAGAAAGGCAGTCCCCTCCACCTGGACGCCTTCCCTACTCTCTTGGCCTCCCCAAGCCTGGCCTCCCCCAAGCAGCCTTCTCTAACACTAGGCCACAACGCTCCCGTCCCCCTGGGCTCCCGAGCACTTCCCTGCCAGTTCCCTGGATACCTGTGTGCTGCTGTCTCTGAGGGTGCCATTTGGTTCCCAGGCAGGGCTGTGAGTTTCTTGCATCCTGCGAGTAGCAAGATAGATGCTCAGTACATGCTTGCTGATTGGATGGGTAGATGAGGAGATGAAGGCAGGTGTAGAGCGGAGTATCATTCAGATCTGGGTGAGAACTGAAGCAGCAGCAGGCAGGCTGAAGGCACAGAGGAGGCTAGGTCCCTGCCCGCTGCCGCTGGGGCACCCCTTCTGGCGTGGCTCTCACCTCATGCGGAGCATGTGTAGGGTCCTTTTAAAGGCAGTAAACAGATGGGACCTGGTGAGCCAGGAGAAACTTGAGGTTCCAGGGAGACTGCTCTGGAGATAGGCAGTGAGGACAAATATTTAGTAAATATTTATTGGGCAGCTACTCAGTGACCTACGCTGAGGACACAGTGGGGACAGGTGGGGCGCTGGGTCCTCGGTGGCTGTGCTTCTCTCTGCCAGCCCCTGCACAGGAGAGGCCGGGCGCAGGAGCATCTGGTGGCCCCAGCGCAGCCATGTGACCTTGGGCAAAGGGCCTCCTCTCCTTTGGGCCCCAGTGTTTCCACCAGCCTTTCCAGCCTGAACTCCAGGAAGGCCTTTCCTCTTTCCTGGAATCCCCACCCTGCTCCTGCCTGCCACTGGTGGGACAGCACCCGCACTCACACTGGGGGGAGGGGCGGGCAGGGAGGAGGAGCATGATTCCACGGAGGGAGTGACACTGAGTCAGGGCGTGGGCTGGCAGCAGCGGACTCCCAGAGGCCGCAACATACGCCCAGCCGGACCTGGGCCTGAAGACACAGGCCAAGCCTTGAGGTCGGCCACAGGCTTGCCCTGGACCCACAGCCCAGCGCCTCCTGACCGAGGCCAGCTGCGGTCTCCGGTGCCACCCTGTGGTGGTGCTGGGAACCGCCTCCCATAGCCTCACCTTGGGACTTCTGTGGCCTCTGGAGTGACCCTGGCTTCACTCACCCTCCCAGGCCCTGTAGGGAAAGGGACGGCACAGCGGTCCCCATAGCAGAACAGTACTGTTGCCTGGCCCTGCTGGCACAGAAAGCCACCACCCAGCCTTTTCTTCCATCCACCGGCCTCCTTTCTCTTCTTTTTGCATTTCCTGCCATCTCGTTTCCGCTGTGTCCTCCGAGTGCACAGATTTGTACACGAATCCATCACGTCAGCACGGGGGTATGGGCCCTCCCCCAGCATGTGCGCTCCCTGAGTCACAGGCTCACCACGAGGACTAGAGTGTATACCTGTGCACGTGCTCTTTGTGTGCACTCGTCTTCGCTACACACACTCACTTCCACGCCCCCTTTCTGCCCACCCCTGCTCTGTGCCTGCGTCCTGCCCCGCTGGGTGTCTGATGCTTACAGCTCAAGTCACAGCACCGCGGGCCCCCACCTTGCCCTGCAGAGCCAGACCACAGCCAGGAACCACAATCCTGGTTTCTTGCACCTTGGCAGCTGATTGGCACTCATGGGACATCTACTGGGCCAGGACTTGGGAACCCATTTTCCTTATGCTCCGGGGGCAGACACAATTCAGCACAGAATACCCAGTCTGTTCCGGACTCTGGGTCTTGGAAGCCAAGCCGATGGTGTTGGGGCACAATGACCACCAGATGCTGGGCAGAGGGGCACCAGTGACATTGTCAGCTTACATATGAGAGAATCAATGTTGCATGTATTAAATGGAAATTAACAGCATACCTGCTTCATAGGGCTGTGACAGCAAGTGGTGTGTATTGGATGCTATGCGGAGCGTGGAGCTGGCTCGTGTGGCCTCTCTGCACCAGGAATGGGGGTTAAGCTGGGCTAGCACCACACCCAGGGACAGTCATGATAGAAGGCCCTGGTGCTGTGGGGACAGTCTTCTGCCTCTCTCCGCTCGCCTGTCCTGCTGCCGCTACCAACTCTGCCACACAGTTGGGCTCCAAGAGGGGTGGGGTGCGGATGGGCCTTTGGAACTGGAACTGCTCAAACCTGGGGTGCAAACAGCCTGTCCTTCCTGGCCTCTCCCTCCCCTGCCTGCCCCCTCCCTCACACCCCTGTCAACACCCCAGGAGCACACGCTGACACTGTCCCCTCCATCTCTTTTCCTCACCCAGAATTCCCCTACACCCCGTCTCCTCCCGAACATGGGCGGCGCGCTGGGCCGGTGCCCACGGCCATCATTGGGGGCGTGGCGGGGAGCGTCCTGCTGGTGCTGATTGTGGTCGGCGGGATCGTGGTCGCCCTGCGCCGGCGCCGGCACACCTTCAAGGGTGACTACAGCACCAAGAAGCACGTGTACGGCAACGGCTACAGCAAGGCGGGCATCCCCCAGCACCACCCGCCCATGGCGCAGAACCTGCAGTACCCCGATGATTCGGACGATGAGAAGAAGGCCGGCCCGCTGGGTGGGAGCAGCTACGAGGAGGAGGAAGAGGAGGAGGGCGGCGGAGGGGGTGAGCGCAAGGTGGGCATCCCCCACCCCAAGTATGATGAGGACGCCAAGCGGCCGTACTTCACCGTGGATGAGGCAGAGGCCCGTCAGGATGGCTACGGGGACCGGACTCTGGGATACCAGTACGACCCCGAGCAGCTGGACTTGGCTGAGAACATGGTTTCTCAGAACGACGGGTCTTTCATTTCCAAGAAGGAGTGGTATGTGTAGCCCCCTTCCAGAGCCTCTGTCTGTGCCCACTTCTCCCCGGCCCCTGCCCGCACGCCCCCTGCCCACCCCTCCTCCAGGAGCTCAGCAGAGACTCACCCAGCTGCCCAAAGCCAGCCCCCCACTCCTGGGGGCCAGGGGAGCCCAGAGCAGACATGGCTCAGCTTTGTTTTTTATTTCCTCCCTCTCCCTGGCCCTTCCCCATGGTGTTGTGTTCGACTGTGGCTTTAGTGTTGCTGTATCTTCCCTTTACCGATCCCACGCACCCACCCTCTGTGTAGGGAGCCCTGTTCTCGTCTTGTGTACCTGGGCATCCCTCCAGGGTTTGGGGAGCCAGCCTCCCCCGGCCCCCGACACTGGAATTTGTTTATGTTCTCTTCATTGCGGGTGGAGGGCTCAAGGGGATCCGCGAGGAAAAGCCCTCCCACCCCCAGATGCTGCTCCTCCTCCCCTGAAAGGGAGAGGGAACCCAGTACCCCCAGTAAGAGCCGATGCAGCTGGGAGTTTGGACCCCCAATCTAGACAGCCGGTGCACCCCAGAGGTAGGGGCAGGGGTGTGGCTTCTCCCAAGCACCCAGAGGAGTCTTTGTTAAGTGGGGCCTTGGGCAGGGTTTTCCTGGTGAGGTTGGTTTTACATTTTTTTTCCTCGTTGGCCTACAGAGGGTAGAGTTGGCCTAGCTCTGACATGTCCCTCCTAACCCTGTGTACTCCCCACACAGTGGGGATCCGGGTGGACTCTGGCGCCCGCTTCCCATACGCTCCACCGACACACACACATGCACACCTGCACACACACCCTTCCGCCCCCCTGCTCTCCCTGGGCCGCGTGCCCCACCCAGTGTGGACACTGCCCACAGCCCACCTCTCTTCTCTGCCTCTGCCCCCTTTCCAGCTGAGGATGGGGGCTGCCTGTAGAAGTTTCCAGAGATAGCTAAGACTAGGTCCCCCGGTGCCTCCACCATAGGATCTTGGGCCAGCCCCAAACTGCGTCTTACAGCACAGAAGTTTCTGATTTCTCCTTTATCCACCAAGTGCTGGCCACGCTTGACTGTCTGAGATAGTCGGGGCTGGGAGTCACCTGCAGGAAGGAGAGGTGAAGAAGTACCTACGTGCAGGGTGATGGAGAAGGAAGCCCTTGGTGGGGTTAGCGAGGGAGCTCTGCAAACACAGCCTGATAGACGGAGGAGTCCCGATCACCACCGTGGGGACCACGATAGAAGCCTCAGGCCTGTCAGGAGGCCGGGGTGAGGGTGGGGCAGCCTCCTGCCCGCCACTCTCCATCCCTGCCCAGCTGCCCCTGGGCCCCATTCTGGGATGACGGCAGGACCTGGGAGAAGCCCTCCCTTTTGTGCAGATTCCCTCCATTTTGAATGGGACACTGGGTTCCTATCAGCCACCCAAGACTGGGTCTTCCTGTGTGTAATGGAGGAAGACCCCTCCCTGCTCAAAGTGCCTCAGTTCTTCCATCTGCCCCCCAACCCCCCCGGCACTCTAGGGACAGGCATGCCCTTGGGAAAGACCCTGGGGTGGGAGAGGCAGTCCCCAAGGGCCCTCATGCCTGCCCGATAACATCCCAGCTAACCTGGCCCAGGGTGTCAGGGGCTCTGTAGGATGGCAAGTGTTGGGGGAAGGGAGGCAGTCCTCTCTGTGCCCCACGGGCACTGTCCTGCCCTGCCATAGGCTTCCTAAGGGAGCCATCCAGCCCCCACCTCCCCTCCCTGGTGCTGCTATTGAACCCCCAGCCAGCTCCGTCTCTGCCCTGGCAACCCTGGGCCCACCAGCTGGGCCTCCCTCGCCTGGCCTCACTGCCCTGGCCCTAGCCCAGGCCTCCCAGTAGCCACGTAGCAGAAGTCTGAAGCCATGCCAGCCCTGGGGCGGCTCTCCCCTCTAGGCATTGGAGGTACTGGATGGGGTGGAGTTAGGGGAGAAAATTCTGGGGTCGTTCTAGCCACAGGGTAGAGGGAGGTGGAGGAGCTGGGCTGCTTCTCCCAGCAGTATTAGTGTCCCCCCCGCCCAGGACAGGGGAACTTGTCCATGTTACATCACTGCCCCATCCCACCTCACACCACTCTGGCCCCTCTGCTGGGTGCCTTTGCCCTCCAGGTAGGAGGCAATCCCAGGGGCCTGCCTGATGGAGGCGTTCCCTGTCCCCTGCTTGTCCTCCTGCATCTCTCTTATCCTGCACTGCCACCCCTGTTCCTCATTTTGTGATGGACTTTGAAGGCCCTGGGCCCAGCCAAAGCACTGAGTCCCCCTTAAGACACCTCCACACTCTCCCCACAAGCAAAGCACAAATTATGGGGTCCATGTAGAATGGGCCATGTAGGGGGCTCCTGCCCTGCTGGGAGCCCGGCCACAGCATACCCACGGGCTGCTCTGGGCTGAGCGTAGGCATGAGGCAGGGTCGGCACTTGGGCCTAGGGAAGGGGATTTTCTGTGCCCCACGTCTGGGAAAGGGGCACTGCTGCTGGGCCCACAGACACAGTGAGCCAGCAGGGGAGGGCTGGCCCAGCAGGGAGATGAGGATGTTTTACTTCCCTGATGCCCCCAGCATGAGCTGAGCTTCCGCTTTGCTGGAAATGGAACAAACTTGGTATGAATTGTGCCAAGGCCTCCCCAGTTGTCACCCTGCCTCTTGTTGCCCTCCCTGTCCTTGTGGTTGCCCCCCACTCTACCTACACCCCATTTCCTTACAGATTTTGATATTGTTCTAATGTGTAACAGAACCATCTGAGTCCCCTTTTATCAGACAGATCTGAAAAGCAGCAGCACAGAGTAGGGGAACACAGGCCTGCAAGTGCAGCTGCCTAAGGCCCAGCACGCGTGCACACAGTGGGTGCGCGCACCTCCGGCAGATCCGAGCACAGGAGTGTACATGGCCAGAGGGACACTCAGCACACACATGGCAGAGGAGTGGGCTTCTCCCGCTTTTAGCTGGAGAGAAACAGGGATTTCCCAGTGCTCAGACCGTAAGAGCCTCACAAGGACCTGTATCTTGGGCATATGCCCCCTCTGCCAGCCACCTCCATGTGCCCAAGTCACTGGTGCAATAACCTTTCTGCCATCCTCAAAGCAGAGGACTCGGGAATTGTGTTACGTGGGTGCGGGCCGCTGGGCTGACCCAAGCAGACACGGGTGTCCCGTCTCCTGGGAGGAGGGCAGTGTTCCCAGGCCTCGAGGGTCCAGACAGAGACCTCCAGAGCCTGACTGCCAACAGACACCCTCTCCCTGTGAGGGGCCAGCGGGTCTCCCCCAACCCCCCACACCCACAGGGAGACCTCACCAACGCCCAGCACCAGGGATGCTGGGAGCAGGCCCCCCACTGTGCCCAGGCAGTGAGGGCTCCTGGGACCTGCCGCTGCAGCCACAGCGCTGCCTGCAAGGCAGGAGGAGCCCTGCCCGCCTGGTGCTGCTGCTCTTCTGACCCCTGCTGTGAGGAATGGGACTCTTGGCCGAAAACATTGGTTTTCTCTTTTTGTATAAACGGAAACAACCCAGGAGAAGCTGCCATCCTCACTCTGAGTGTGATACACGTGACCTTCGCTTCGGTTTCTTCGTCACCCTTTTCGCCTTTGGTCCTGGGGACGGCCCAGCAGATTCTCCTGGTTCTGACCCAGGGGGTGTTTGCATCACCCCCTTTTACTTGTATTAAAAAAAAATGATGGGTTGAAAAATGTACTGAGGAAAAAAATGTACTTTTTTATAAATAAAGTGTTGAAAACAAGCCCGTTTGCCTCACTTCACTCCTCTCATCTCCCTTCCGCGGCCTTTCTCCATGGCAGTGGGGGTGGGGATGGGGTGCATCTGGAGGGGAGCGCAAGGAGAGTGAGGGGACAGCCCCACCCCGACACCTCGCAGGGGCCCTGTCGGAGAATGCTCCCGGGCTGCCACGGAACCACCTTCCACACAGTGGGAGGACCATGGACATGGGGACCACAGGGGCTGGCACCTGCAGACACAGCAAGGAGCCTCCATGGAAGGGAGGCCTGGGTGGGCTGGACCCGGCAGAGAGGGAGAGCCCAGGTGGGCTGGAGCCCTTCTGGGGGGTTCAGGCGCCTCCTGCCCCAGGGCTGCTGAGTTCTCCTGTTCCCTTCGTCCCTTTGTTGCCCCACTCCCTGCTTTCCTGCTCCTTCCTGCCAAGTCCCCTCCTGTGGCTGTTTGGAGAAGAAAACCAGCCGTGTCACACCTGCTATGTTAGACACATCCCTGGGGATGGAGAAGAGATGGGAGCTTTATCTTTTCATCTTCTATTTGGAAGATTCCTCCCGGCCTCATCCCTGGCAAGCTCTCCCTGAGACCCAGCCCCCACCCAGTTTCTCTCCAGGGGGCTCATTGGAGGGAAGGTCTTCTTGTTCCTTGGTTACCTCCCCCTCCGCTCACCAGCACCATCTGCTTCCCATCTCCTGGGCTGGAATGCAGGACAAATCGATCCCGGGGGTGGGAGTGGCAGGGGCTTCAAGGACTTCCCCCTCCCAGCCACCCCCAGTAGCATCTCCTTTCACTGAAATCCACATCATGGACCCCTGAGAAAGGAGGTAGGGACAACAGAAGCCAAGGTGGCTGCTTAGCAAAGCCTTTCTGCCCATTTGGGGAGTGAGGCCATGTCCTCCACACCTAGGATTAGGGCAGGGTGGGCAGAATTAGGCGTGAAGGAGAAGACAGCAGCTGTTGGCAGCTGGTTGGGTCCCTAGCTGGAAGGCCAAATCCAAATCCGGCACCCTAGAAGAGGTTGTGTTTAGGTGTTGATATTCGAATGAGATGCAAATTGGTTGTTTAAGCGGTCACTTCCTCAGTTTTCCAGGCTGTCCATTTAAGTTAATTTTTAATTTGTACAGGCAATAAATGCTTAATTACATTATTAATATATTGGAAGAGAGCAGTGGACAGAACGTCCTAATTGGCATTTAACTAGAGCGTTCCGGCAAATTAGCCAAGACTTCCTACAGCAGCGGAAGGAAGGCAAGCCAATTCGTCCCAGGCACAACCTCTCCGGGCGGAGCTTTGGGCTGGAGAACACAGACCCAGTCCCTTCCCCCAGGCCCAGATGCCAACATGTCCCAGCTCTCCTTGCAGACATCCCAGCCCCCAGGGCACTGGGAGTTGGTCTTAGTCTTCCAGTCAAGTTAGGCTTAGGAAGAACGTTCTGATACTTAGGCTGTGGCTCCTCTTCCCAAGCCTCAACCCTTGCCCATGTCTCCCCACCACCACCGTCAGCAGAGCAAGGGACCAAAAGCCTATGGCCTGGAGGCAGCACCTGCCTCAGTGGCTAAGTCCCTCCTGCCCCTCAGCCATTGCCCAATATCAGCTGGTGGGCCCAAGACTAAGGTACCTGGACAGCCACAGCGCCTCTCTGGAGACCACGGAGGCCTTTCTCTCCATCCCCTTCACCCTACCCCTGCCTGGCTGCAGATGGTTAAGGGAATAAACTTGATGAATGTAGGGATTTATTTATTCACTCAGGTGTTCATTCATTCATTCATTTCATGTTTTTGGCCACTCTGAGCCAGGCACTGTGCAATACCATGACAGTCACACCCAAAGTTCCTGCTCTCAAAGAATTCAAAACCCCAGGCATCCCAGATTCCAAAACCGACAGTGCCATATTGGCCGCAGGCTGTAGCAGAGCTGTGTGTAAAGTGTGGTGACAGCACAGACGGGAGGAGATCATTTTTGTTTGGGAGGGTCTGAGGTGACGTTTCACCTGGGCTTTGAAGGATGAGTAAGAGCTCTCCAGACAGAGATGTGTTAAAAGTATTCGAGGCAGCCTTGAGAATGTACCATCCTACATTAGTTGTTCTAAAAGGGATCATCCTAGTCCATTCATTCTGCACATGGAGGACTAAAGTCTAGAGAGGAAACAAGGTTTGGCCCAACTGGCCCATCAGAAAACACGCACCAAACATGCTCAGGGCTGGGACATGTCCTGAGAGTAGCGGGAAGGGGAGGAATCTGGAGGAAGGGGTGGCACCAGGGGAATACTAGATCTGATACAAGTTTCTCTTTACTCACAAAGCAGCAGGAGCCCCCAGTGGAGTATAAAGTGAGTTTGCAGGAACCACCTTTCATGCTAAGTGGAGTTGTCAGATGGGGCTCATCGGGGAGGACTTCCTGGAAAATGTGGTATCTGAGATGGTTGGAAGAATGGGAAGGAAGGATTGGTGGGAAAGTTCGAGGAGGAAAGGCCTCTGGAGGCTTGAGGGGAGCAGCAGCTAGACCTGCTTCTGGAAACACCTCTGCACCTGCCCCAAGGCTGGACATCTGGGGAGCAGTCCTTGGGTTCTATCTTGGTGCTGCCTTCTTGGCCCCTGAACCTATTTGCTCCCCTGGTTACAGGCTTGATGGCACAGCCAGGCCAAGTCCTTCTTTATGGGGGCTGCCAGCCCACTCCCCATCCCCAGAGCCAACTCCCAGATGAGAAGCTGCAGACAGTGTCCTCACCCTCCCTCTCCTCTGCCAACAACTCCTCCCCCAGTGTGTTCACGCATGCACACACACACGCACACACAGAGCACACTCACACTCCCTGGGGGTGCCTCGTCTCAACTGCCTGTCCAGCTGCGTCACATCCAAGGTCGTCTTGAGCTCCATGGAGAAAGGCACGGGGAGAGCCGTGCGTGGCTTGAGCGTTGCCAACATACACTGCAGGCTCCATTGAGTGCAGAGAGCTTAACCCGGGACACACACCAGAACCATCTGGGGATTTAAAAAATCAGGCCCCACCCCAGGCCAATGGGGTCAGAGGCATATTTCTAATTAGCTACCCTGGAAGTTCTAGTGGACAGCCAGACTCAGAGCCCCGTGTGGGAGTCAATCGTGAGTAAGAGGTGGGTCTTGAGATGGGAATATGGGGAGGGAAGCGGGTAGTAGTCGGGTGATTCAGCAAGTTGATGCACATAGGGTGTGGGTGCCGGACAACACGACTTACTGTTGTCATCATTAGTCATCATGGATCATCTTCATCATCATCCTCATCATCGCCTCTGAGACTTAGGGTCCTGGGTGCTAATGACTGCAGTGGAGGCCGCCACCTGGAGGCACATGGGGAGCCAGGAGGGAGCCACACTTGTGATCCTCAGGAAGCAGGTTTTTGGGTTTCGGGCCAGTCCTTGGTGCTTGGTCTCTGGGCACCCTCCACATGGGAAAGCAGGATGACAAGTTCAAAGCCCAGCATGAGGTCCCACAGGCCCTCTCTGAATGGAGTCCTTGCTCCATGGTATCACCAACCTGGAGGAAGTGAATGTGCCCCATGAAGGAAGGAGGCAGTCCCCGTACAGCCAGTCAGGCAGATGCTGGAGGACCCTCTGAGAGAGGCAGAAGGGGAGGGGGCAGAGCCCGTGCCCCTTATGTCCCTCACTCTCTGCCTGAGGACTGGCCCCAAAGGTCCCTAGGAGGCTTCTCCTGCACAGTGAGTAAAGACCTTTGCGGGACGACTGACTCAGAGGCCAGCGGGCTGGGGTCCCCCAGCCTAACCTCCTCCTCACACCACTCTCCCCTCAGTTAGCGACCAGGTCTTTTTCATTTGACAAACCTCCCGGGACCCTCATCCCTGAGAGAGCCTCCGTGGCCTTCAGGGTACTAGGGGCAGTGGGTTGGAAGCCCCCCAAAGGCCAGGATTCCGTCTTTCACTCCCAGCACCGAGCCCAGAGCTGGCACAGACGGGGTGCTCCACAGATGCTGAACCAAACTGAATTTATCACAGTGAGAGTCAAAAGAGACCTTTCGGGTAGTGTACACAGCCTCCCAGGGACTCCAGGTGCCTCTGCTGATGGGCTTCCCCTTCCTGCCCCACAGGGCCACTCCTCTCTGCAGACAAATGTCCCTCCCCTGCGTGTCACCCATTGGTGTAGGAACTTCCCCCAGAAGCAAATAACTCAGCCTGGCCTTCTTAGCACAGTTCTCTGGATACTGGGAGATGGCCCCTCCTCGCCAAACCACCTTTTATATGTTTAACCCTATGCCATGGTCATCAGGCCACTTAGCAACACAGCTGTGAGGGCCCCGGATGTTGGTGTCAGGCAAACCTGGGTGCAGGTGTCGACGCAGATTAGTAGCTGCAGGAAGCATCATCACAGTGCGTGGCAAAGGGCAAGCGCCCAAACTGACACCAAACACTGTCACCTGTGGACTGCTAACAATGTGGCAATGTAGACTCACTAACTACCACAAACATGGCACTCTGGCGTGGGCTTTTTGGTAGTGGGAGAGGCTGTGGATATGTGAGGGCAAGGATTCTATGGGAAATCTCTGTGCTTTCCACTCAATCTTACTATGAACCTAAAACTGCTCTGAAAAATAAAGCCGATTTTTTAGAAAGAAAAAAACTTCCTGTTACTCCAGGAACTCCAGGTATTTCTTTAAAAAGCTACATTGCTGTTTCCCTCTCATTCTGAGAGCCAAGGGTCAAATACCTTTCCCTAGAACAGGCTCAACCACCAGGGGACAGGGGGTGAAGGTGTGGGGGACTGTTCATGTGTCCTCCCTGGACCTAGCCTACCCCTCTCAATGCAGAGGGCACAGCTGGCCTCAGATGTCAGCACAGAACACAGAGGGGCTCGGTCCTGGTGGCTAAATTCCTGGTGGGTGGTGGGTGGATGGAAGGAAGGATGGATGGATGGATGGATGGATGGGTATTTGGATGGACAAGTAAGTCTTTGGGTTGTTTTCACATGTGCTACTTCTAAGCAGATCTCCTTCACCCTGTATTGGGCTGCCTCTTTCCCCCACCCCACCCCAACATGTGGTGATTTTCATGTGTCCCTGCTAAGTTTGATCTTGATGATCAGGGCCAGCATTTCAGCCCAGGGCAGTCCTTTGGATGCTCATGCTATCATGAGTTCAGCTCGCAGCTGACATTCATGGAAAACCTGGTGGAGCAAGAGCCAGCCAGGGCTTTAGAGTCAAACCACCCTTGACCTGATCCTAGTTCTACCACCTCTCAGCTGTGTGGACCCGGGGCCGGTGGCTTGCCTTTGCTGAGCTTTACTTCTCCAGCTTTGTGAATAGACCGCTGGGGTGGGTAGAGATTGTATATGGAGCAAATTATTTGTAAAGCACGTACCTTCCACAGACTGCTGTAAGGACTAAAGGAGAATAATCTCTTTGTAAAGTGCTCACCACAATGCCTGGGACAGACTGAGTGCTCAGTTGAGTTTAGCTAGGATAGTATTATTTCTTGCCATTGTGTTCACCACTGTGTACCTACCCTAAGCAGGGAAACAGAACCTGTCATGGAAATGACATCAGGTATAAAGATACTTGCCAAGTCCTAGGTGGGATCCCAGCTCTGTGCCTCCCTGGCTATGTGGTGACCACCACCCCCTTAGTTTCTTCCTCTCTGATTTGCATTACCCCACACCATGACCTACCCTCTGGTGGGAGGGGCACAGACACAGAGGGGCTGGGAGTGCCCCTCGGGGCAGCACACTGGTTGGGATCCCCACACTGGGCCACCCTCATGCCATGGGGGACCAAGGCCAGCTGTGGGAATGTGAGGCTGTGTTCACTCCAGGGCAAAGGCTTCCAGTGCTTCCTCCAAAGTTTCACTGCAGAAATGGCCCGGGAACTATGTGATGTGGGAAGCAAGAGAATGGGTCTCAACTTTGGTCCATTTTATTTACCAGGATTCTGTTTAAAGTTTTGGTACTTTGTTAATATTTTTGTGCCTCTGAGACTCATCCATGAGGATTGTTGTCCACTGCAGGGGATGGGGGCCTATATTATTCTGTTGTGTGGATAGGCCATAATGGATGTCTCTGTTCTGTCATCAGTGGATATGTGAGTTGTCCCCAGTTTGGGACAATTATGAATAAAGTTGCTACAAACATTCTTGTATGTAACTTTGGGGCCCATTGCCTTCATTCCTGCTGGGTACATACCCAGGAGTGGAATTAGGGTTTAGCAGATATGATCAGTTTCCAAAGTGGTTGTGCCAATTCATGTTCCCAGCAGTGTATGAAGGTTCTCAAAGCTCCGCTTCCTTGCCTACACTTGGTATCATATGTCCT
The DNA here is from genome assembly GCA_963574885.1 of Lepilemur ruficaudatus. NCBI lineage: Eukaryota > Metazoa > Chordata > Mammalia > Primates > Lepilemuridae > Lepilemur > Lepilemur ruficaudatus. Next base: position 52,232 of record CAUYRT010083876.1, on the reverse strand, counting down.
TTTAGTTTTAGCCTTTCTGGCAGGAGCATGGTGATATCTTATTGTGACTGTAGAGTAATTTACATTTTTCTGATGACTCATGATGTTGAGCACCTTTTCATATGACTGTTAGAGATTTGGAGTTTTGAAAGGCTCATAGACTTTAAAACAAGAGTGTTTGAAAGCCCGTCGTCATATATCACTGGAGCTCCAGAGGAGGGGTTGGTGTCCATCCAGCCATGCTGGGGTCCTCCAAGGAGAGGCCCCCATTCCAGAGGCCTAGGAGGCACTGGGGAGGCTGGGACAGGATGGGTGCAGCCAGAGGACGATGGGGAGAATAAGTGCTCTGGGGGAATCCCAGAGGAGCAGGAGGGACACACCAGCAGTCAGGAGACAGGAGTCCTGAGGTAACATGGAGTGGGCGGCATGAGTCACTGAGGGGTCAACATGACCACACTGGGCAGGTTTCACTGGAAAACCTTCCTCTGGTCCCCATGACTGGCTCCTAAGCAATGCAGATTTCCTGGGGAAGGGGGGCAGTTCTCAAGAAGAAGGGCAGGGGACAGGGAGCCATGCCCAGTGGAGTTTTCCCTGATGACCGTTGGAAGGAAGGGCTAGACCGCAGGTGAGAAGGAGGAAAGGGGCGTGGCCTGGGAGGTGGGAGGCTGGGCTCTGCTTCCAGCTCTGCCGCTCTCCCCAGGTAACCTCGAGCAAAGTGATTCCATGACCAAGGGGTCTGGTGCAGGGCCTCTCTCTGCAGATGTAACAAAGAACCTGAGAGATGGGAGAGATGGGAACCTGGGAGCCTGGTGGCCTCTCCTGAGCTGCTCCTGACACAAAGCAGCAGGGCTGGGGTGGCAGGTCCCTGGAGCTCATAGACAGCCCCAACAGTGATGAATTGCCATGCCCCATCCCATCGCCTCCATCTTCTGCAGCTGGTCCTGAGATGAGGTGCTTGGGGGGATTGTGCCAAGGGCAGCCTCCAGAGGAATCTGGCTGGAAGTAGCCACAGAAAGAGTGTGGGAAGGGTGGCAGCCGCCTCTTAGGCCAGCTCAACCCGCCCTGGTAAGAGTGCCCCCCTCTGCCCTCCCCTGCAGAGAAGTGAAGGACCCACCTGCTAACAAAACAAATGACCCCAGCCCCAACAAGGAGTGAGCAGAAAAAGAGTTCCCACAAAGAAAACATGGGCTCCCCACATCTCCTCTGACCAGCAGGGTAGGGGGAACAAACCCCCAAGAAAGACTGTGGCTGCTGTGTCCAGGGTTTTCCTCCGGAGAAGTGTCTCCTCACCCTGGGAAGACTTGGGGTTTTGATCCATGAAAAGCACAGGTCCCTTACATAAGCTCTTTCTGGAGACATACCCAGTGGGAACTGGAGCCTCAGCTGGCTGGTGAGGGCCTTTCTGCAAGCTCTGGGATAAGACAGCACCCAGGGCCCCTCAATGGGGAAGGGTAGCCCTCCGACACCTGCTGCCTCCTCTTGGGTGTTCTCTGTTGTTTTCGCTGTCATTTCCCAGAGATCGGGTTCTCCAAGCCAAAGCCTGTGCTCCTGGGTGTCCTGCCTCATGCCCTGTTTTTTTGCTCCCATAGCTCAACACCTGCAAATCCCAAGCAAGAGATCTATCAACCTATTTTAAAATTACAAGCCATTATAACCAGATGGAACCTCAAAGATCATTTTCCCCAACCCTCAAATGAGGAAATTGAGTCCCAGGAAGCTAATGACAGTAAGAATTCCTTACACCGATATGATGTTTAGAAATTACAAGGAGACCCAAGATATTTTAATAATAGCCAAGACCTACAATATCAGTAAGTACCAGGTGCTGTTCAAAGTGCCTTACAATATTAAATCCCCACCCCAGTCCTGGGAGCTGGGTATTATCATTGTCACCATCCAGGCAGTCTGGCCCCAGAGGCCATGCCACTAACCATTCTACCACCCTGCCCTCTGCCTGTCGGGTAGGCTGTGAAGGACAGGCCATGTCCTGGCCCAGGAGAGAGGGACCATCCCAGCCTAACTCCTGGGGGGTCCCAGGGCCCAGACAAGTTTTAGCACACCCACAGAGCGGCAGGTGCCCCAGGCAGGGTAAAATCTGAGGCTGTGGGAACCACATTTGGTAACAAATGGAGTCATCAGAGGCAGGCAGGGCTCATGAGGAAAGAATTTCTGGAAAAGATGGTATGGGAGATGATGTTGTAAAACGGAAGTGACCTGGAAGAGTTGAATACACAGCAGTGGGGAGAAGAAAAATCCCCCACGTAAATATTTATAGCAAGCATCAACTTGAACAGTCCAGGCCCCTTGAACTGCAGTAAGGGGACCTGGGTGCCCTGTGGTCCTCACAGCCCCCTGGGCAGGTAAGCGAGAGGCAGGTCTGCCACTCTGTTTAGCTGACGATTAAGCCCAGGCTCAGGGATGTTCACTGTCTGTCCAAAGTCACACAGGGGGTGGGTTGTACACTCAGGACTTGGACCCAGGTCTTCTGACTCGAAATCAAGGGGCTCTTTACACTGTACCGAACCTCCCATTAAAAAGAAATAAAACTAGGCCGGGCGCGGTGGCTCACGCCTGTAATGCTAGCACTCTGGGAGGCCGAGGTGGGTGGATCGCTCAAGGTCAGGAGTTCGAAACCAGCCTGAGCAAGAGTGAGACCCCGTCTCTACTAAAAATAGAAAGAAATTAATTGGACAACTAAAACTATACACCAAAAATTAGCTGGGCATGGTGGCACATGCCTGTAGTCTCAGCTACTTGAGAGGCTGAGGCAGAAGGATTGCTTGAGCCCAGGAGTTTGAGGTTGCTGTGAGCTAAGTTGACGCCACGGCATTCACTCTAGCCCGGGCAACAAAGCAAGACTGTGTCTCAAAAACAAAAAAAAAAAAAAAGAAGAAAAGAAACAAAACTCCATCATGGCTCACAGCGCTCTGTTGGCTTAACTAACTAAATGCATTGAACATACATAGTCCCATTTGAAGTCCTGCTCTGGAAGCTGAAAGCATAGCCTAGACACACACAGACACTGGCAGATGGGCCCAGTTTGGGCCTGAGTTTAATCAAGTCTGTCTCTCATTAGCTTGGTGATTTGGGGCAAGAAGAGTATGATGGAGACACTAATGTCAACCCCAGGGCTCAGCGAGGGGCAAATGCACAGGAAACACTCCAGCCGACCCTCCCCCAGCCCAGATCAGTCCTCGTCCAGCTTCTCTCCCAAGAAGGACCCAGAGTCTAGCTGTCCCTGTTTCTCTTCTTGAGCGTCTTTGCCACTCAATTTCAAAGGGATAAACAAATTAATCCAAATCTTCTCTCTGAAGCTTCCCATGGTGCTGCCCACAGAACTTGCCAGAACAAAACCTGCCACTCCTCATCACCTCCATAAGCATGTTTAGGTCTTGAAGTTCCCCAGATTTCTTGAGTATTCAGTGCCCCCAGGGTACTACTGGAGCTCAGCCTGTCCCCCACCCCCTCACAAAACACACACCACCTTAGAACCAGGACTCCTGAGGAGGGTGGATTTGTGCCTTCCACCTCGGCAAGGCCAAGAGAAAGTCCATTCAATTTAATTGCATTTATCATGAGCATTTACATATCTAAATCCCTTCTCATTTTAATTACTTCAGACCTTGCTGAGGTTACCTCAATATATACTCAATTTGGGGAATTTTCCATCAGGACCTGAGGCCACATAGTGGGGTCCCAGGATGACTGAGGGCCCCCTGCTCAGATGGCCAGAGGGTTAGACCACAGACACCCATCACTCCCAGGAAGACAGACAGCCCCTCAGCTTCGGGCTATTTGCTTTGGCAATTCCAAGCTTTTCAAGTCCCCTCCCCTTCCAGCCCCTCCTGGGTGCCAAGTCTGTCTTGCTAATGTGACCTATGTGAGGGAGATGCCTCCACTCCCCCTGCTGATGGCTCATTAACTCTGGAATCCCCTCTGTCCACCATCTAAGTGCCCTGCAGAGGTGGACCTCCCTGGAAGAAGAGGGTAAATAGGCAGGCAAGAGGCAAGTTGGTGGGGGTGGGCTCCCATGTTGGATTAACTAAGGAAAGAAATGTGGGTGCCCTGAAGTCCAAGCAGCTCTGCCTCAGCAGGGCTCAGAATCCAAGTGTAAATCCCAGTGAGGTTAGTCGTTTCCTATATGTGACTTTGGAAAAGCCACTTCGCTCTTGTGCCTCAGTTTTCTCATCTGTAAAATGGTAATATTAACCCATGCCCTGACCATTTCCTGGGATTTAGCAAAGATAATAGAATGCAAGTGAAAGCCCTTTGTAAACCATGAACTTCGGTGCCAATGTAAAAAAGCTCATCATTCTGCAATGACCTTTCAAGGTCATTTCCCACCAGGGAGACCTGGGGACCCTGCTAGAATCCCCTCAGTGGCCAGAAACTTATTTCCTCCTGGGGTGGCCTAAGATCTTTACAGGCAGCACTGACCATCAGAGATTTCTAGTGAGTCCATGGCTGGATGATATATTATAAAAGGAGAAGAAATAGGTGCTCCGTGAACTCCGCCATTCCTGTGTTTTTGTGTTTTCTGTGTTTCTTATTTTCCTGGTAACACTCTTCTTGAAAACTCCTCATCCAGGGAAGTCCTGGGGCTTGAGTGGATGAGGGTGTCCTTGAGCACCCAGCAAGACTGGGAGGAAGGGATGGGACCCCAATACAGGGAGCAGGGGCATTCAGAAGACAGGCTGTTTCTAAGACTTGGGGCAGTGTGTATGTTGGAGTGGGGAGAGGGGCAGTTGTCTGCTGTTCCCTCCTCCCACCCATCACTTACACCCCCTCCCCCAATATAGGCTCCCTCTTCCTCCCCGACCCCCTAAGCTAGCTCCAGACCATGCCCTGTGAGGTGGAGCCTGCTGTCAGTCCAACTCCCAAATGCCCAGGGATTGTCTCAGCTGGCCTTGAACCCCCATTGTTCTGACTCCACGTGCTGTGGAGTAGGAGTCAGACTTGACCAATCTAATGCTGCTGTCACTCAGGCCTTCCTAGCCCTGGCCTCAGACCCAAGCCCCAGGAAGGTAAGCCAGGGCGTCAGAGCTCCTGCCAGCCTAGAGGAGAGACCCACTGGAATTCCCATCCTCAGGGAGAACAGAAGCTTCATGGGTGTGGGACGTCCCTGTGCAGGGGTTGGCAGCTGAGGGGAAAGGTGGCTGGAGAGACCTGGCACAGACTCAGGCTCTCCCAAGGCCCTCCCTGCACAGGCAGCTTCCTGGGCCCCACTCCAGTGGCTTTAACGGGGTAGGGGAGGGGTGTGGGTAGGGACCTGGAACCTGGCTGTTTATAGAGGTCCTCAGTGGACACTGCCCCCAAGCCAGTGACATTTGGTTTCTACAGGGACAGTCTCAGGCCCTTGCTCTGCCAGCTCTCCTACTGGGTCCTGGACAGTGGCTCTGGGGGATTGCAGCCACAGGGGGTGATGAAGGAGGATCCTGGGGGTACTGGAAGGATCCGGAGGCCATCGGCTAGCAGCCAGCCCACCACCACCACCCCGGGCAGTGGGAGAAGCCACCATCACCACGCTGTGCTTCTTAATACTCATGATGTTAGAATACGACTCCTGCCCCTGCTGCCGCGATCTACAGAGGCTGCTCCATGCCCGGTTCTCCACGTGTGTCGCCTCACTTGTTTCTACCCTTGTCCTGTTTTACAGAGGAGAAAACTGAGGCTCAGCACAGGCCACACCACTAGACAATGGGGAATCCGCCATCATTTCTCCCACTGCACTATGTGTCTTTTTGTTGGCGCTTCCCCCCCCCACTTAAGGAAGCTTTTTGTGATGGGGAGATAGGGAGGAAAGAGTTAGGAGCCGACAGAGGGAGGGAAGATGGGGTGCTGCGGGTTGGCAGGATGGATATGTGGCAGATAAATGTGTTCCTCACGCCCCAGCCCCCCCCCCCACCTGGCTGGCCAGTTCCCTCACTCATCCTCCTCCCTTCCAGAGGGCTGGGGTCAGAGCCCTGCGCAGCGGGGTCCCCAACAGCCAGATAGTCCCTCTCCCCCCAGGAATGTGCGTGAAATCCCAGTAACTCTCTCCAGCTGGGCCTGACCTTGAAGGGGGCTCAGAGGCAGCCTCACTCAGGTTCCTTCTTCTTCCTAATGATAAGTCAAGGTGTGAAGGGCTGGGAGGGGGTAAGAAACAGGGGAGCTGGTGACATTGGGGAGATCATTCCAGATAGAGGGAACATCGTAGGCAAAGTGGAAAGTGACTGTCGTCAACTCCTCCCAAAGGGGTCACAGTCTCACACACACACACACATGCACACACACACACAGGTGCTCTGACCTCTCTTCCTGAGGCCCATGGGCCTAGAAAACTTGGGGTGTGTGGATCAGAATGGTGAAGGGACTAAGGAAAGCTGAAGGCAGGGATAAGAGAGGCCGACAGGCAGGATTAGGGCAGGAGTCCCAGCCCTGGCTGCCTGGCGGGTCTGCTAAGGAGCAGACATGTCGCTGCCCTATGAGAACTGACACTGACTAAGCACTGAGTATCTAGGCACCGTGCTAAGGGCTCTGACCTGCATTACTGCATTTATGCCTGACAACAATCTCATTGTTATTCCCATTTTACAGATGAGGACACGGAGGCTCAGACGGTTTAAGAGATTTGCCAAAGACTATACAACTAAGAAAGTGGCCAGTTCAAGGTTGGACTGGCCTGTCTTCCTCTGCAGATGAACTGAGAGTTGGAGGCAGCCAGGGGGCATGAAATGGACCCAGCCACACAGAGCACTGCACAGAGAGTCAGGCTGCCTGGGTTCCCATCACACCTCCATCAGCAATGGGCTGTGTAACCTTGAGCCTTTCTCTAACCTTCTCTGAGCCTCCAATTACCCATCTGTTAATAGAGGCAAAGGGTGGGGGTATCAAATGAAATCATTTAAGTAAAAGCACATGTAACATATAACTGATACTATGATAATGTGGCCACAGGTGTCATCTGGGTGAGTGCCACCATGGGTGAAGACGCCAAGCTTCCAGTGAGGGGAGAAGTGCCAAGGTCATCACCATCATCACCACCACCATCACCATCATCAACATCATCATCATTGTCAGCAACTTCATCACCTTCATCAACAACTTCCTCACCATCAGCAGTATCATTAATTTCCATTTATTAAATAGCTAATAACAAAAATAGCAACCACTTATTACACATCAACTATATGCCAGGCACTTTGCTAAGCACTTTACCTAATTTATGTCTGCTCCAGGTGAGCAGAATGGAAGTCAGGGCCAGGGGAAGAAGAGGGCAGGGCTCAGAGCCTAGGGCCTCCAGCCTCATCCAGGAGGTCTGAAGAAGGCAACTACAAGGTGACCTCCACCTAAGTTCAGAACCAGAGCACATTCTGTGGTCAAAGAGAAAAGGCTTTTTGCATCAAGGGGCCCACCAGGGAAGACACAAGGCTGAAGCACAACTCAGCCCTGGCCAGAGGGAGTGACAAGGAGCCCAACCAGGGGAGAGGCAGGCAGGAGGCTCAGGGCCGGCTCAAGACCACCACAGGCTGCAAGAGGAGGAGAGAGCAGAGGCCTGGCTGCACAGACCAAGGAAAGAGCTCTGGGACTCCAGCCTCTGGGTGGTTCCCTCACCACCCTGGATCAGAGGAAAGCACCTAAAAGGGACCCCTTCTGTATGGGTTAAACTGGGGAGGAGGAGGTATGTCCCCTCCGGGCGAGGGGAGAGGAGATAGCCGCATGCCCCAGGTGTGATGGGGCAGCAGCCAGCCCTGCTCCGAGTCCTGGGGAGAAAGAATTGAAATGAGACAGAGAGAGCTGGAGCGAGCCAGGACACGCAGTAAGGCAGGCACGTGTGGGACACGATGCGGGGCCTGGCTCGGAAGTTTGTGCAGGGCCTTGGTGGGGCAGGCTGGGGAGCTTAGTCTTGATGCTGAGGCCACAGGGATCCAGGGATGGCCATTGCTGGTCCCTGAGCATGGGACCAGCCCTGCACCATCCCAGCTCCAGCCTCCATGTTGCTCCGGCCTGTGCAGTCAGAACTTTCCCGTCCCTGGGGTGCAGGTCCTGCATTCTCACAGCTGGGCTTCAATATAATGGTGAGATTCACATGTGTCTTGGGGCCCTCCCAGCAGCGAGATGGCTGGGTTCTGCCCTCAGAGCTTCCAGACAGAGGAGAGCTGGCCCAGAGCACCCTCCTCCAGCCCTTGCCTTTGGCAACAAGAAAGAGGTCAATCTCACACACCTGCGCTGGATAAAAGGCCAAGTGGACGCTGACCCACAGGATGGGCCCTGGGCAGTAAAACCACACCTTCCTTCAGCTAATCCTACCTCTGGGCACTAGGTCCAAACACCCAGCCTCTTCTGAGTGCCTGGCTGGCCAGAAACATCTGCTTGGCCCATACAGGAGGAGACTAGCACAGGACGGACCAAGCCAGGGCAGCTTCCTGGGCAGAAGGGCCAAGTGGCTGCCCTAAGGAGCTCTGGAGGAGATGATCCCAAGAGAGCCTTGTGAGCCCAGCTCCTGAGAAAGGCAGTGTCTCTGTCCCCAGGCAGGGGCATCAGGAGAGAGGGCATTACCATGACCTATGGATGAAATCCAAACCTCTGAGCATGCTCTGCTCCCTTCCCCCCCAACCCCAGGTTCCTGCCCTCTCTATCTCCCCGGCACCCCACTCTTAAGCCATATCCAATACTTGGAACTTCCCTCACATACACACACGTGCTCCTGCAGCACCCCACTCTGCCTGTAATATTCTTCTCTCTCCCTTTCTTCTCCTGATGAACTCCTATTATGCTTTCAAAACCTTGCTCAGAATGCCCCTTCTCTGTGAAGCCGTGAACTCCCAGATTTAACTCTCTTCTCTACACCCTCCTGGGCCTTGAGGAGACTTCTCTTGCAGCATGAGTCACAAAACAGGGTATTTAGTTGTGTCCGTGCATGACTCCTCCATTAGCCAGGGGATGAGACCCTCAGTACCTGGCACAGTGCCTGGCACATAGAAGGTTCTAGGGACATGTTTGTCTAATGGAAGGAGGGGCAGTGGGCAAGGCAAGTGTGAAGCAGGATATCTGGGCTCACCTTCCACCCTGCACTAGGCCCAGGGTGCAGGAACACCAGGTCCAGCTGGGAGCTGGGTGGCAGGGAGACCCGGACTCAGATTTTGGCTGCACAGGTGTGATCCAAGGCTCCTTACACTCCCTGACCACGAGGCTCAGTGAAGCAGGCAGGCCTGGCTCCTGGAAGAGCAGAGAAACCCCTTATGTCCCTGTCCTACAGCTCCCCAGAAGGGGGCCCAGGTCTGTGTTCACCTCCTCACGGTGGATTTCACTTTCTCAGTTTGAGGGACAGGAAAACCAGAAGTGTTGTTGCCATGTGTCAGGTGAGAGAACTGAGGCCCAGGGGTTATGATCCCAGAGCCAGCAGGGAGTGGGCCAGAGGCCATCCTGGGGCCTGAGCCAGGACAGAGCACAGGCTGTCCCCAGAGAGAGGAGGCCAGGCGCTGCTGACATAACAGGACAAGAGGGATTTCAGCAAGTCCAGCCATGGTGGTCCTCACTGTGGGACTCTGGACGGTTGACTTGACCTCTCTGAGCCTTCTCAGTAGAACAAGGCTCACACAGCCAACCTCACAGGATCGTGGCAGGACTGGGCCCAGCACTGAGCCTGGCGTGCAGCAGGTCTCTCTGGGGGCCCCTCGCACAGACTCTCCACTCAGCCGCCGGCTGCCTGCAGGTGACTGGGCCTGCCCTGAAGCCTGCGGAGCTGGGAGTGGGGGGAACAGATTGGTCACGGTGTAACCAGAGAGTGTCTGGGGGCTCCATGCCAGGGCTCCCGCTGGGGCCAGCGCCAGGCCCCCTCCGCACAGCTGTCAAGGCGAGGCTCAGAGACAAAGCAACCAGGGGCCCCCATTCAGGCAGGGGGGTAGGGAGGTAAAGGATGTCTGGTAAAGGATGAGACGGGGTGGCAGGTCCCTGCCGAGTAAGGGATCAGGACTACTGAGAAGGCCCCGCAGCCTCAGGCAGAGTCACACTCAGGCATGGGCTCCAGTGTCCACGCTGCCACTGATCAGCTGGATGACCTCGCACAAATTACTTAACTTCTCTGAGCCTCACTGTGCTCATGAGGAGTAATGAATGTTACCTAATTTTGCAGGCTTGATATGAGTATCACATAAACCCCAAATCAGCAACAGCACCCAGCACAGTGCCTGGCATTCCACAGACTCAGGCCAGTTTCTCCTCCGTGTCTTCCTTGTCTTCTCCTTTTCTTGTCCCCATTTCTCATTTTCTCTCTACTACTAGTATTTAACCACCCAGGGTAGACCTTCCAGGTGATCAGGCAGGGCTCCAAGGCACCAAGTGAAGTTGCACTTAGATTTTGAGAGGGTGGGACACGGAGAGAGGGCAACTTGGAGGGAACAAAATCAGAGTTATCCACGGTGGCCCTGGCATGTTTGGCCCCTGCCCACTGCATCCCACCTGCTTGGACCCTTGGTTTTCCTACTGCCCACGTTAGTGCATTCACAGCCGCACTGGTCACATATGGGCAGCCCTCCATACCTTCGGGCTCTGCATCTGTGGATTCAACCAACTGCAGATCAAAAATATTCCCCCCAAAACTGGATGGTTGCGTCTGTACTGAATATGTACAGACTCTTTCCTTGTCATTATTCTCTAAACAACACAGTATAACAACTATTTACATAGCATTTACATTGTATTATTAGGTGTTACAAGGAATCCAGAGATGACTTAAAATGGACAGCAGGCTGTGCGTAGGTTACATGCAACTAGGACACCATTTTACATCAGGGACTTGAGATCCGAGGATTTTGCTGTTCTGGCGGGGGTGGATCGTGGAGCCAATCCCCCACAGATACCGAAGGACAACTGTACTTGTGTTTTCACCGTAAGGGTGACATGAGGGCCCCTATAAGAAGAGGTGCTTCCCTCTTTTGCCCCAGAGTCCCTGAGGGGTCATGGGTGAAGGCTCTGAGGGAGGTCCCCCAGAAGCAGGAGTCGAGGCAGGGGCTGGAATCCCAGCCCTCTCTCCTGAAACTGTCTCTCTCTCCTGCTCGGATCCCATATGAGGCTGACCATGTGGAAGAGAAATCTGAACTCCGTGAGCCAGACAGTGTGTGTGTTCATTTCCCTACTGGTCCCCCCAGCCCAGCCCTTTGGAAATGCCAGCCTGCCTCAGCTGTGCTGAGAAGAAAAGGGGATATAGGTTTGGGTTGTGTCCAGACAAACAGAATTCCTAGCATCCTGCACCAACGTAGCTAAGAACTCAAAGTGAGAGCTCCCCCTGGTGGAAGGTGAGATTCCAGAACTGCTCTCTGCACACTCACTCAGCCAAACGTCCATTCATTCACCACGCACCTACTGAGTGCTTCCTGCATACCAGGCACCGTGCAGGGGCTGGAGAGACAAGTCAGATGTGCACTCACAATCTATAGAAAAGACACCAAAAGAGGGTGCTGGGGAAGTCGAAAAGAGGACACCCATTCCAGCAGAGGAGGCAGGGAGGGCTCTCTAGAGGAAGCACATCCAGCTTAAACCTGCAGGATGGGCTGGCCGGGACAGAGGCAGGAAGAGAGAGCCCTATAGGGAGAGCAGCTCCTACTAACACCCGAGGCTGAAAGGAAGCAGGGACTCCCCATATCTCCCTGTATGGGAACTGCCAGAGGTCCAGGCTGGCTGCAGCGTGGCATTTCCTCCAGGAGTCAGGTCATGAAAGCCTCAAAAGCCTCAGCCCTTGAACACTTCGCTAAGGGCCAAGAAGTCTTAGAGGATTTTAAGTAGGGAGGTGCCCCAATCAGATCTGTAGTTTAGAAAGATCACTCAGGCTCAAGGGCAGAGAACGGTTTGGAGGGGACAGGACTGGAGGCAGAGGGGCTAGTTAGGCTGTGGCAGCAGTGCAGGTGATGCTGGCGGCTGGACCCAGAGGGGTGGCACTGCAGATGGGGAGGAGCTGCCACACCTGAGAGCTGTTTAGGAGGTAGATACAAGCAGGTGAGGATCAGTGGTGTTCAGAGGCAAGGCCTCTGCCTCACGAATCTCTGCTTCCCAGCACCAAAGCAGTGCCTGAAACACAGCAGAGACCCATAAATGTTTGCCAAAGCAAAGCAGGAGGCAGAGATGGAAGGCTGCAGGGGCAGAGCAGGAAGGCGTGAGGATAAAGAAGAGAGGATGTGGAAGGAAGCTACGGTAGGTGCCAGGGTGCCAAGGTTTAGAGAAAAGGGGACAAGCTTTGTTTAACGGATTGCAATATCCAAGCCCAAGAGGTGTGTGAAACGAGAAAGACGAGAAGCATGATGCTGGGGCAGAGGGCCTAGGAGGAGCCTGGGGTTTCTGAGTCCCTATGGCAGACACGTGCACAGGGCCCAGCCCCTAGAGCCCACGGCTCTCACACAAGGCTGCCCCTCCCGGCCAAACTGCCTGCCCAAGAGGGCCACAGTCCACCAGCAATGGATGGATGGACGTTGGGCCCAGGGCCTGTGCAGAGAGGGCTGTCTCCGATTACCAGAGGCTAGGGCCAGAGAAGAGCTGCATAGTCGCTTGGAGCCAGGGTGGTGCTGAGGTCTCTGCCAGATACCTGGCATTGGGATGGAGAAGAGAGAGAAAAAGAGAGAGGCAGGTGCTTGTCAGTTCCACTTTAGGAAAATTGGCTCCATGATGTTTATTGCAAACTGCAATTTAGCATCTCTATTCAGGTGCTCTGTGTTTAATTATATATAATATGGCGGTGGGGAGGAAGGAGAGAAAGGAGTCTACGGTATGTGATTTTCTCCTCAGTCTAGTCCCCTCTGGGTGTTGTAAAGGTCAGAGGGGAGAAATGGAGCCCAGCAGAGGGAGGGACACAAAGGACCAGCTGTGGCTTCGCAGCCAAGCTTGGACAACCAGAGAGCAGCAAATACCCCGGGCCACAAGCTCAATGTCAGCTGCCTCGTGGTCTTCAGGGATGGACTGATGGCTCCAGCTCAGACTGAGAAACATCACGGCAAACCCGAGCAATCCTCCGAGGCCCCTCTCTTTCTGAGGCCCAGAGAGGTTGTGTAACTTGTCCCATCACAAAGCAGGTTGAGAGGGGCTGCTGGACACCCCAGCCCTGTTTCCCTGCCATGGGGCAATGGCCAGGTGGGTCCGACAGAAGGTGGCTTAGCCCCCTTGCCCTAGACCACAGCCCTCTGGGTTTTGCAGCCCCTCTGTACGGAAGAGACTTGGTTTCCCTGAGAGGAGCCCCGAGGCACCCCCTCCCCATCCAGGCTCACAGCTCCCGTCTTCCGTCAGGGTCCTCACCCTCTCTCCAGAGCTGGGAGGGCAAATCTCCAATTAGTTCATTTGCTTGTTTAATTGGGGAGGGGGAAGGAAATTAAACTCCTCGACAGGAATATTCCCTGCAAGGCCAGGAATGGAACGAGGGTGTGGAGACCCCATCTCTGAGCACCCTCCCCCTGCCCTGAGTCTCCCCTCCCCAAGCCCATTCCTGTGCCCCAGATCCCAGGATCAGAGCAGGGTCTAGGGTTACAGGGTCCTGGGGACCTAGAGGATGAGGTTCTCTCCCACTCTGCCTGGGATAGCCCCTCCTAAAACAGGAGCATGGGGGTGTGGTGCGGGGCAGGGGTGTTGAAGGCCGAATACTTCCTCAGTGGTCTGACTCTCTGACCCTTTTGCCCACCTGACTCTCCCTGGCTTACTTGAGTCTGTCTGTCTGTCCCTCTCTCTGATTCTCTTTGTCTCTTGGTTCCAGAAAAGCCCCTCCCCCAAGGGGGCCCAGGAAACGTGGCCAGGCTCCTGGGGAGCACTGTGGCTGTGGTCCTCATTCTTGGCGTGGCACTCGCTGTCTTCTTTCTGTACCACCAGCAGCAGAAGGGCCAGCTGGGGACAGATGGTGATGGGTGAGTGTTGACAAGCCTCTGCCCACCCCAACTCTCCCTTCTCTGCTCCTGCTGCCCACCCCTATGGCTTCCCAGACACACTGAAGCACCTGACCTTGTGAGAGCTCAGGGCCTTCCTGAGGGCTTCCCCACCCCCACCTGTGGGGGGAGGGGCATTAACCCCTTGGCGGGAAGGGCTAGCCCTCAAGGGTGCTTGCTGGGCTCCAGGCACTGCCCAGTGTTCACCCTGCCAGAAAAATGCATTTGAGCCTCACAGCAGCTCCCAGGAGCAGGTGCCCCATTAGAATCCGCAATTGACAGATGGGGAAACTGAGGCACAAAGAGGTTAAATAACTTGCACAAGTTCACCTTCTCCCAGCCACTGACAAGGGTGAGGGCAGGCCCAGGGCCGGGGCAGCAAGTGAGGCACAAAGTTTATGGGATTGCCAAAAACCTCAGCCCTCACAATAAATAATATTTTAATGCAATATATTAAAAAATCAAAATGAATTCAAAAAAGCCATGATAAACAAAATATTAACATTTTAAATAAAGACGGGATTAGAATTACTGATTTTTCCCTGTTGCCTCAGGCTCAGCATGCCACTATTACCGATCCTGTCTTTACTTCAAATGTTGACATTTTGTTCAGTATGGATTTCTGCATTAATTTTCATCTCAGAAATATTGCGTTAAATATTACTTATCGTGATGACTGAGGTTTTTGGCACCCCCATGCGTTGGATCCAGGGCCTCCCTCCTCTGGCCCTGGGTGAGGGCCCACTGGGCACCTTTTGGATTTCTCACAGTCTTTTGAGCTAGAAAACCTGAGATTCTCATGGTTCCAGTACCCAGGCTAGAGGGAGGGACAAGAGGGACAGGACAGGCTGGGGACAAGGGAGAGACACCTGGGAAAGGTGGGCGGGGCACTCAGCCTCTAACCTACTTTGCTGAGTCACCACATCTCAGGCTCTGGCCACCCAGGAGGCTGCCCAGGAGCAGGGCCCATCATTGAGAGTAGGGCTCAGGGACCTGTCACTGTCAGGTGGCCTGACCAAGGCAGAGACTGCCCCATGCAAGCCCCTGTACTGAGTTCACCTTCATCCTCTTCCCCCAGGACCGACCTAACCTCCTCCCAGAAGCTGGAGCCTCCTCCCAGCAGGCAGAGCTACCTTGCACCTGAGGACATCCAGGTGGGCCTGGAGCAGCAGAGAACGAGGTCCCTAGACTGGGAGATGGGCTCAGGGAGGGGGCCCAACCTTAAGGTGGAAACCATGGGCCGGTTTCCACAAGGCCAGGTCTAGGTCTTCCCTTTGTCCCCACCCCGAAAGATAACAAACTAGGACCCTCCCCTCCCAGGGCCCCCAGGGGAACCTCTTCCTCCACCTCTCAGTCCGCTCATTCATTACAAAACACTTACCGAGCACTGACAGGGTACCTGGCCCCGTGCTGTTAGAGCCAGCACAGCTAAGGTTTCAGGGTGCATGTGTTCCCTCCCAGGTAGCCACCAGTGTGGCAGATGCCAGGATAGGGGTGCCTGGAATCAAGGAGGGGAGTCCCAGTCAAACTAGGGGTCCAAGGGGCCTCCTGAGCAGGGGTACGAAAAAGTGTGCATAGCACTCACCTCCTTCTCTTCCAGATTCTCCACCTGGAGGCAGGGAGGCTGTGGCAGGAAGAGGAGGAGCTGCAGAAGCTGTCCCTGCAGCCCCCCTACTATGATCTGGGGGTCTCCCCCTCCTATCACCCCTTGGTAAGGACGACTGAACCTTGAGGACTGTGCCCCCAGCCAAGCTCCACCCGGCCTGGCCATGAGCCCAGCTGCCTTAGAGAGAAAGAGGACAAAGGAGGCTGAGGAGGGCAGGGTGGCACTGGGAGGCCCACCCCAGGGGGAGCCTCAGCCCCTCAGGGCTGCCCACTGTGGGCACACTGGGCAGACTAGCCTGGGAGAATGGGATTTCCAGGGAGGCTGGCCCCAGGCTGATGCCAAGCTCTTCGCCCCCAAGCCCTGTCCCCAGCGCTGTACCCTGTACCCCAGTCCCCTGTCCTGCCAACGACCACCAGAAAGTCAGCCATGGCCTCTCCTCTTGGCCCCTCTCCCAGCCACTCGGAGGCCCAGCGTCCACTTGAATGGCTGCCACCTTTGCCCACAGCCTGCTCCTTTCAACAGACTGTGGAGCTTGGGGCGGTACTCGTACAGTGCCAGCCCAGAGACCCAGGCCAGACTGCCTGGGCCCAAAGATAACACACAGTTTCCTGGCACTGGTGGGAGAGCCAGGCCTTTGTCTCCACAGCACAGCCATCCTCCCTCTTGGCTAGAGGTGCCGATGTGAGCCCATCTTAAGGTGCCAAATCCTGCCCCTAGGGAGACAGCATTCCTTTCCCAGGGTGCTGAGCCCAGAGGGCCAACCCAGCCCCCACCTTCTGATGCTATGCAATGGCAAAAGACCACCGACCATTTGTTATTCCTCAGCCAACTTATGTGGACACAAAGACCATTCCTCAAACAGCCACTGGACAATTCTTGTGTCATTCTCCTTCCCATCTGAGGGTGCACGCCTACATCCCAATCTGCACTGCACAGCCCTGCCAGTTCCAACAGGAGGGATCACAATGGCAGTGCAGAGTGCTTGCTGTGTGCCAGGTACCTTGCTAGTCACTTTCCAAACATTTTTCTGTTTAATCTCATAACAACTTATGTGATAAGTCTTATTGTTGCCCCATTTTATGGATGAGGAAACTGAGGCTCAGTGAACTTAAGAGATGTCTTAGTGCATTTTGTGCTGCTACAACAAAATACTTGAGACTGGGTGATTTATAAAGAACAGAGATTGGTTTTTACAGAGCTGGAGGCTGGGAAGTCCAAGGTCGAGGGGCCTGGATCTGACAAGGGCCTTCTTGCTGCATTGTCCCATGGCGGAAAGTGGGAGAGCAAGAGAGCAGACTCTGAGAGTGAGAGAGCAGGAGGGGCCACACTCGCTTTCATAACGAGCCCACTCTCTCCATCACTAACCCACTCCCTTAATGACATTCACCCATTCGTGGGGGCAGAGCCCTCATGACCTGCTCATCTCTGGTTAGGCTCCACCTTCCGACACTGTTGCGTCAAGGATTAAGTTTCCACCACACGAGCTTTAGGGGACACACTGGAACCATAGCAAGATCACCCAGTGAGTAGCTGGCGGTAGCATCATTGGGACCCTGGGTGCTCTGGCTCTCAAGTCCAGGCCCTTAACAGGCAGCAGCCACCAAGACCACCAGATGTGTGGGGAGTGCACCTGAGGAAAAAGGAACCTGGGCAGGGCTGGAAGAGCCTCAGGGCAGCTCGGCTCAGCTAATGCCAAGCGCTCTGCAGCCCTGGGCCTCCTGTGTGCTGCTGCCTGGCTTGCCCCACAGCTCCGGGAGCCCACAGGTCAGGAAAGGTAGCCCTGAGAGCTTGGGTTCAGAGTCTTGAGCTGGAGGTCGGGATGCCACTTTGGACTGCACGGCAAGCACCAAGCAGGGCGGGAACCTCCCACCTGGAGAGGAGAGCCTCATCTCACCACCCCGCCTCAGCACAGAAAGAGAACACTAGCCCAGGCCTGAACACAGGTGAGGCAAGATGGAGTGGGGAGTCCCGGAATCACCGAAAAATAGGAAGCCATGCCCCATGCAGGGTTCTCCGAATCAGCCTTCTCCCTCGGTGTTGTCCTCAGCTGTCGCTAACCTCACTTGTCTGTGCCGTGGTGGAAGGAGGGGTGGGGGAGCGGGGCCTGAGGCATGAGGGAGAAGTAAGATGATGGAAGTTAGCAATCTGGAAAGTCATAGAAGACTCCAGCAGGATCCCCCATAGAGCCTGGGCCCAGGCTCGGGGTAAAGAAGGCCGTGATGTAAGAGAACAGCTGCAGCCGGCTCTAATCCCCACTAACAACTTCTCGGTCTTGCTCCCTGACTGCTGCCCCCTCGCCCTGGTATGCACAGCCCTCCCTGGGGGCACCAAAGGAGCAGGCCAAGCCCAGCAGCTCCAGCTCAAGGACAGTACCCACTGCCTCAGCTCCTCCCTCTGCACACTCCTCCCCTCATCCCAGCCTCAGCCCCAGCCCCAGCCCCAGCCCCAGCCCATGGCTCTGACCTGTCCTTCCCCCTAACAGCCTGCCCTCCCGGGCTCTCCTTGTGTGGGATCAACAGGATCCCCTGATGAGCTCATCCAATCAGAGTGAGCCCCTCTACCCACCAGCCATGGGCAGAAGGGGCTAGGTGAAGGCCAAAGAGAGCATCTGCACCCTGTGTCCTGAGCCCGGGGACTGTGTGATTAGGGCATCTGGGTGGATAGATGCTTATAAGAATGGCCTCTGGGGTAGTGTATGGAGGGGAAGGGAAACTCTGGCATCCTGGGGAGGCTCTGTTGTTGCCAAGAAAAGTGTAATTCCTTTTGGCTTACAGAGAAATTACAGGGCCAGGAAAGGATTTATCCCCAGTACTCGGGTTTGTTGGCGGTGCAGCTTGTATACAAGTCACATTATTGATGTTGTCATCAATTCTCCTTCCCAACAAGTCAGGAGCGGGAGCCAGGCAGAGCATGCACTGTTCACTGAGGCAGGCTCTAGGCTGGGGTGGGAAGGCTGCAGGGAGCCCGGGGGTGTGGGGGCAGCAACTTGACACTCATCCAAGCTTGGCAGCCCCAGCCCAGGGAGCCCAGAGCCCTCTGTGTGGACCAGGTCCATGCTGTACACACACCCAAGGATGCTCACCCCCCTCAACTTCTGCCAAGGCCTCTGGGCTAGGAGTCCACTCAGGTGGTGGGTACCATTGCGGGAGCTGGGTGGACCTAGGCTAGGTCCCAGGGAGGACTTCCAGAGGATCCAAAGCCAATGTCTACAAGAGTAGAGGAGACACTGCCTGACTTTAAGGAGAAGAGCTTCCATCTCCTTAGTCTTGGTGCAGACAGCCCAGGTGAGAAGCAGAAGGCTGGACACAATGCCTTCTGAAGGACAGGCTTCTGAAGCTATTACAGTCAGTTCAAGTCCCCCAAGAAGCAGCCACCAAGGTGAGATTAGACACGCGAGAATCAGTAGGGAGGGAGCAGAAAGAGGCAGAGACAGCCTTCAGACCACAGTGCTGATCTGCCTCCCATGAAAGGACAGGGAAGGAAGGAGGGTGAGCAGCAAGTCTTAGGGCGGCAGCACAGCGTGGCCAGGCAGTGCACCATCCTTGGGCCATCGCTGCCATTAGAGGACTCCTGTGTCCCAGAGGCATGGGCCTGCACCAGATGCCAGTCTGTTCAGTCATTGGCTAGGAGCAGTCTAGGGAAAACGTGGTCTCAGCACAACACCGGGTGGGTTTAGAAGGGTGGCAGGCAGCGCTGCAGCCAGCCACCTCCCACAGCTGAGATCCAGGCCACACAGGTCCACGGCTGCCACAGTCCACCATGCACTGACATCTGCCCACCCATCCAGGTGCAGGGAGCAGCTCCTCCATGATCAATGGACCTCTCTTCCCGAAGCGCACACCTCTGCTGCTGCGGTAGATCTTAGGGCCACTCCACACTCATCCTCTCCTTTCCATACCCATTCCAAGCTCCCCTCACTCAGCTATCTCCCCAGAAGCCTTGGGGGCTAACCTGGTGGCGTGACCCAAACCTTCATTTGCGAGGGCTCTGAGCCCTTGACAAGCATACCCTTCTCAGGCCAGGGTTGCTGCATGTGCTCATTCACCCAAGCAGGTCAAGTATGGGTTCTACCCATGTTCCTCCCTGGCCCTGTGGGGCAGCAGCAGCCTGACCTCCTCCTGCTGATCAGGCCAACATGCAACTCCTCTTCTTCCACACCTGGAGTCCAAGTACCCAGCAGCCATCCCAGCTATAGTCCAATAGGACCCTCCACCCTACAGAGCCTGAAGTTGTGGGAATGGGAGTAGAAAATTCCCCCAGTGGGTCACTGGGAGTGATGGTTATGGGGTCACTCCTGCTTTCATCCTTTGGTTCCTAGACCCATGTACTCTTCCTGTTGAGGATACAGCATCACATAGACACATTTCAGAGTATTACCACTGCAGCCAGCATTTAGAAGACTGTTTCAGCAGCTGCAATCAGGGATACCACTGGACTGAGCCTGTGGGTGGTGGACTGTCTCAGTCCAATAAGCTGCTGTAACAAAATACCATGAACAGGGTCGCTTATAAACAGGAAAAATTTATTTCTTACAGTTACAGAGGCTGGGGGGTCCAAGATCAAGGTGCTGGCATATTCGGTGTCTGGTGAGGGCACCCCTTTCTGGTTCATGGACAGTGTCTTCTCTCTGTCCTCACATGGTACAAGAGCACATGAGCTCTCTGGGGCCTATTTTATAAGAGCACTAATCCCATTCACCTCCCAAAGGCCACACCTCCTAATACTGTAGGCTTGGGGGTTAGGATTTCAACATCCGAATTTGGGGGGAAGGGACACCACCAGACCATAGCAATGGCTATCATTCCCTAGGATCAGTCTGGTTTCTGGAGGGGCCAGATTGATGAATTTAATGGAGGTTAGACAGGGACCACCCCTCCTTGCATCCTCTAGGCCTCTAATGAGGACAATAATCTCTGCCATTCTCCGCACCCTGAGTACACCATCACTTTTGAATTACTCTCTTGGCTGGTGGGGTAGTTTCAGAGGTTTCCATGTGGCTCTTATCCCACAGACCCAATGTGGGGTCAGTGTGTTAATTCTATGCTTATGCGCTGGGGAAGCACCGTGCCACTAGCAGTGAATTTACCCCATTTCTCTGGGGTCCTTGCAGGGTGTTGCCCTATTCCTCTGGGGTCCTTGCAGGGTGTTGAACCCCATGTCCTGAGGAAGTGCCTCCACGTCAATGAATTCTTGCTTATCCAGCTTTTGTTCTGGCCTCCTGGATCCAGAACCCTCCACATCTGACCCCAGAGTGCTCACCAGGCATCTGCTGATTCACGCTGGCTGATTCCTGCCACTCCTGGCTCACAGGCGTGCTACGTCTTCTCTTTGATCAGGCCCAGCAGGTACCCAGCTGGTCAGTGCTGGACTTTAACCCTATTTTCAGCCTGCAGCCAGGAACAGAAGTGGAGGCAGCTCGGCGGGGAGGGGGGCAGCAGGCGGCTCTGCGGTGTCTTCTGGTGTGGATGGGGCCAGCTCTTGCTAGGGAAGGGTGGGCCACTGCTCAGGGATCTCCAGCCACTCGTCCTCACCACAGTTGCAGGGACCCAGGTTTCCCAAGCAGGGCCCTTACTGAGCACAGCAGACCTGCCGTGGCCGACCACCCCAGGCTCTCCGATTCTTACTATCAGATCCTGCATCTGCCCCTCAGCTCTGTCCACTCTCCCACCACAGGCCATGGGGACTCTCTGGAAGCAGCTGAAGAGGGTCTCCAGCTCTCACATTGAGCCTTTAACTGCTGACGGCCCTCGGCTTCTCATTGTCACACATCTGTGCCAATGACTTTGGAATAACCAGCTGACTCTGCTGCCCTGGCAGGCCTTGCTGCCTGCATAGCTTTTAAGTGCCTGAGCACTGCACCTGAAAGAGTGCTCCCCTCCATCAGGAAGTCCTCCCATGTCACCACTGCTGAATTCTTCAGCAACTAGGCTACCACTCTGTTCCAGGGACACTCTTGCCCTACTTTCCACTCAGGGTGGGGTCCTCCTTGCCAGCAGGCGGTGAGACAGCTAGGCCCAAATCTCCCTTTTACCTTTATCCACCTTTTTACTTGGGCTGCTCCTGGCATCACCCAGCAGAAGCTGCAGGTCACTGCTCTCTGTTCACCTTTGAGACAGATTCTATGATGATTAAAGGCAAAGTTCCCAGCATGCCCTGGGCAGCCCCACATCATTGGAATGTTCATCCCACAGAATGAACTGGGTAACTCCCCTCCACCCACCTGGATTAGATGGTCCAAACTATCTTGTTGCACCCCCCTCCACCTGCCGGGATGAGATGTTCCCAAACCAACTTTTGCCATCACCCCAGGCCTCCCTGGAGGTCAGAGCCAAGGCTGCTTTATACAATGGCTCTCAGTTGGGAAGGGCTACACAGAGAAGTTATCTGGACACTGGCAGTCTCTCAACAGACATTCTCAGCAGGAGCCTGTATCTGGGCAACCCCAGGACACCCCGAGCTCTCATCCACCTAAAGCACCTGCCCCAGGCATGCTCATGATGATGGGAAGGACAAGAGGTGGGACCCCTTCAGTCCTACCACACCACTGGTGTACAGAATGAGGGCACAGTGGATGCAGGTGTCTCCTGCCTCCACTGGAAGTTCTTCACACCATCCCTGAGCTGCAGCCACCCTTCCCACCCATGGAACACCCTGCAGTACAGTCAAAGCCTCTATCAGGGACAAGGCACGTCTGGGCTGTCTCCCGGAGGCCTTTTGTGCCAGCAGCTCCCATTTGCACATTGCGCTGCCTGCCTTGCCCCCACCTCCCTGCCCTTCAGTTACCCTCATAGGCCCCCCAGATTATGGACCTCCTGTCTGTCCAGTCCCCTTCCCCTTCCTTCTGTTCAGGACTTCCTTTAGCCCCAACCTCCTCCCCAGGCTCCTTCCTTCTGGAAAAGAGGTGTCTCTTCCACCCCCACGCCCGGCAGTCTCTGGAAGCAGAGGGCCAAAGGAGGAGAAGGCGTCAGGGTGTGACTTTCACTTATGAGAAATCAGAAGCTAATTGCACTAATTTTATCTCTGCCACATGTCCCTGCCTGCAGTCATCGATGGGCATGAGATGGGCATTACTGGAAGGCAGCTGAAATCAGGACACTGCGCCTTCCCTGCTGCCCAGACAGCCCAGCCAAGGGGAAGAGAGTGGGCAGCAGCCCAGGTCACGGAGGCCCCCCTCCAATAGTGTGTAGCCCTCTTCCTGCCCTGCCCAGGGAGAGCCCTCCTCTCCCTCAGGCCCTGCTCTGTGGACAGATCCATCTGCCTGAACATCAACATTGCACAGGAGCTGAGGAGGAGGCGGCTGTGAGGAAAGATCCAGAGATAAGAGCTGGCAGGGCCTCTGGGATCCTCAAGCCACCCTCCCATTTTGCTGAAGGGAAAACCAAGGCCTGGGGAGGGAGAGGGGCTCGGCACGGCCACACCTCCAGTACAGCTGGCTCCCAGCAGTGGCAGGAGGGCCTCTGCCTTTCAACTGCGTGGCAGCTCCTGTCCTCAGGGCACACTTGTTCTAATAATTTCCAAATCAAACTGGGAGTCAACGTACCGCAGTGCCACCGAATAGAACAGGGCTGGGAGTCGGAGCCCTGGGCTCTAAGGATAGCGATAGTGCTCACAAGTTTTACTTCTCCATTTTACAAAAGGAAAACTAGGCTCAGATGTGTTGAACCTGCCTAGCAAGCCACAGCAAGTGGCCCAGCTAAAATTCAAAGCCAGGCCCTCTGACTCCAAGTTTCATTGTGTGCCACCAACGCTCAGCCAGACACTTCCCTAAGACCCCGGGCACATCCTGTCCCCTCTACAGGCCTCTTTCTTGCGCAAAATGAGAGGGTTGGCATAAACAGTCTCTTAGAGCCAAGTTAGTGGGGCAGGGAGTAGGACCCATACTGCCTCTGCCCAGCCATGCCCAGGGTTTAAGGGGACATAGCTTAGCAGAGCATACAAATGCTTTGTGGCCAATTTTTGTACACACCTTCTCCAAGCCTTTGTTTTCTCTGTGGTCACCGATTAATTGGTGTGCTGCTTCTCTCTCTCTCGCCCCACCCTCAATCCTCCACGGCTCCCCTTCCCCCTTCTGCACCCACTGCACTCCCACACACACACCCCCGACGCCTGGCCCTGAGGTGCTTCATCCTGGTCCGTACTCCCTTCGCCCCCTCCTGCTGTCTCCTCCTTCTGCCTTATTCCTAGGGCTCTGGCCTAAAGGATCCTGATGTCCACTATGCAGAGCTGGACACCTCAGCCCTGGAACTCGTGCCAGGGCCGTGGACTGCCCCGGGGCCTGGAGAGGCTGTGGAGTATGCCACCATCCTGCTGAGCCCACCCTAGCGCATGAGCCCTAGCATCCACCGCTGCTTCTGGACTACAGGTACACCCTGCCACCTCCCTCCTGCTCTGGCCGCCCCTCCTCACCCACCCCGGCAGTGCCCATGCCCCAGCTGTGTGGGACTGGAGGATGTAGAGTGGGGCCTTGGCACTGAAAGGGTGTGGAAGGTGGGCAAGGGCCAGACCGGCGTGGACCAGGAGCTCAGAAGTCTGGAATGCAGTCCCACTTCTGCTACCAATTTCTGTTACCTTGAGCGCATTGTTTCCCCTCTCTGAGCCTCAGTTTCTCCACCTGTGAAACCCAGTCATCTCTAGGTCCCCGTCCTGCTCCAACAGGCCTTCTCATCTTCCCGTGGCCCCCGAAGCTGCTGCACTCCCTGCATCACAGTGGCTCCTTAGCACTCGCTGGGCACCTGGGGCTCCACTTTCCTTTCCTAACAAGGGGCCCTCGGGGTCAAGGCTGCATGTCCACATTTCCTCTTGACCTTCCCTGGCCCAGCTGAACAGTTTAATTAACCCACATTTATTGAGCACCCGTTCGTACCAGGTACTGTGCTGAGGGCTTGGGGCTCAGGATGGTCCCTGGCCTCGAGGGACTCCCAGGAGAGCGGGCTGCTCAGGTCCCCTACGTCCCTGAGCTGAATGGGACTGATGGACCCGCAGGGGGACATGGGGGAGCAGGACTCTCCCTGGCTGGGCCCTGGAAGACACTGAGTTACATGGAGGCCACAGTGCGAAGAACTCAGACATTGACTTGAACATGGCGAAATGGATGAGTCCCAGCAAACATGTAACCTCCCTAAGGGGTTAGAGGGAGCTGAAGATGCGTCCTACTGAGAAACTGGAATCACAGGGCCAGGGACTCAGGCCAAAGGGTCCACCCTCTGGCACAGAGAGAAGCCTGACCTGGAGGCCCTTGTGCTTGAGCTGGTTGAGGGGTAAGCAGCTCCAGGGGTGGGAGGAGACAGAGAAAGGACAGGATGGAGGAGGCAGGACTGCCAGGAAGGACATGGTGGTGCCAATTGTGAGAGAGCTTCATGGGCCCAGAATGTGGCAGGTCCCGAGACAGTTGGCACAGAGGGAGGGGCCTCTCCGGTGGCCGCTGCAGAACGTTTCCCACCTACCAGGAGCCAGCTGGGTTCCAGGATCAGTGAACTCTGCTCCCCCACCTCCCAGTGTTCCCCAGCCCCACTCTGTGTCAGCAACCTCCTGTCCTCCTGCCACCTGCAGTCCCCAGCACTTCACATTTAGCCTGAACCCCCGCTGTTAGGTGTGGAGCAATGTGGAGCCAGCAGTCGGCTGCACGCCGTCCTAGGGGAATCTGGCATGGAAGCGTGCACGTCTCTCCACTCCAGCTCATCCTCTGCTTCACCAAGGAAGGGTGCTGTGGGCAAGGAAGAGGCTAGCGTGCCAGGAGCGCCCCCCACCTCCCAGGGAAGCATGCTCCACTATGGCAGCTTCTTGTGAGGTCTGGGCCCTGGGGGAGAGGCCCAACGCGAGGAAGGCATGAGGCTGGGAGTTGGGGAGACAGGCCAGGGGACCAGAAAAAAAGCCATTAATCCCATAAATCCTAATTTGGACGCCCTCCCAGCCTCTCTGAAGTACATGGAGTTGCCGCGGGTTTAATCCTGGGCGCTCCTGGAGGAAACCCAGGAGAGGGCGGGGGTCTACGGCCCCCTGGTTGGCTTTCATTTGCCACTCTGTGCCTCAGTGAGGCCCTCTGTTTGGGTCCAGGGTCTGAAAGGTGCTGGATCAGGAGTGCCCAGCACAGAGGAAGAGCTGCAAGGAACTGATGGGAACCTGGGGAGTGTTGGGGATGGGCTGCAGAGCCAGACGCGGGGCGGGGCAAGGTAGGGTGTGGCCGGCAGGGGGGTGCTGCCAGGCTGGGAAGCAGCCCTCTCTGCTGGGGAGCCCCCTCCGCACCACGTGTTCCCACTTGCCTGCTTGTGGCAGCCCCCACTGGAGGAGCTGCGATGTCAGACAGGAACAGGTGCATGGCTACACTGCAGACACCCGCCCCGCCCCCTTGCCTGGGCCTGGCCCCTAGACCCCAGAAAAAGTCCCGGATGTTAGCTCCTCCCCACCCCCTCACCCCGTTCCTCCAACCATTGGATGCCTTTGATGAGGCTTGGCGGGGAACTTGTTGGACCTTTAGACACCGACAATCAACCTGTAGCGGAGCCAGCTTAAGAGAAGGGCCTCCTTTGGGAAAACAAGAGGAATTTGAGGCCGGGACGGTGGGCGAGGGGGCTGGGGGGCTCCACTGCGCAGGCTCCCCCAGAGCCCGGCCTGCTGGCGGAAGAGGCAAGGAGCTGGACGCCACCGCCTGCCCTGCCCTAGGCCTCTCTCCCATGCCCCCCACCCCGCCCCATGGCACCCTCAGCCCTCCGCTTTCTCTCCTCTTTGGCCTGGCCTCCCCACCCCCACCCCGCTGTCTGCCGGCTGCATTTCCTTCCCCCAGTTCCCCCAGTCCCTCTTTCCCAGCAGCCTCTCTCTCTCCCTGGCTCCCCTGTTCTCCTTCACACATCTGTTTCTCTCCAGTCTTCTCCTGGCCTGCCTCCGCCTTCCCTCTCCCCCTCTGGCTTCCCTGCCCTTTCATCTCCCCCTTCTCTCTGCTCTCCCCATTGAGGTTGCCAGTTCCAGAGGCCGAGACTTCAAAAGGAGATCAAAGCCGGGCTCCCCCATCAAAGAGCAGGCCCTGCCAGGAGCCGCCCCCTCCTCACCAGACTGTAACTTTCCCTGACAGGCCGAGTCCTGCGGCCCAGCCCCCTGGGAAGCACGCTCTCAGCCAGAGCTTCGAGCTGGATAGACGCATAGATGCTGCCTTTGACAGAAATCCAAGATTCAGAGAACAAGCGGGAAAGCTGACACAGCCAGCCCCTTATTAGCTGTGTGACCTTGGGCAAGACACTGAACCTCTCTGACCCAGAGTTACATTATGTTTTTTGTTGGGGGACGGGGGTGTTAGTTTTTAGCAGGATCTGGCTCTGTCCCCTAGGCTGGAGTGCAGTGGTGTCATCGTAGCTCACTGCAGCCTGGAACGCCTGGGCTCAAGTGATCCTCCTACCTCAGCCTCCCAAGCATCTGGGACAATAGGCTCATGCCACCACACCCAGCTAATTTTTTTACTTTTTGTGGAGACGGGGCCTTGCTATATACCCAAGCTAGTCTCTAACGCCTGTCCTCAACTGATTCTCCCACCTTGGCCTCCCCAAGTGCTGGGATTACAGGCATGAGCCACCATGCCTGGCTCATTATGGCATTGCGGAGTCCTCTGGCATGGGTGTGTGTGGGGAAGAGCACAGAGGTGCTGGGAAGCAGGGCCTACTGGGGCAGCTGAGTTCTGACATCCCCAGTTCTGGGCCCCACTCCACACAGAGGCCCCACCTGAACCCCAGTCTCTAGGCCTGGGGCCACCTCAGTCCTCCATCACCCCCTGCCAGGCCCTGAGCCTCTGGCCCCAGTCCTCATCCTTGTCCGCAGCCCAGCCCCACATCCCTTAAGGGGACGATGGCGTCTGGATGGGGCAGGGGGTGGGGCTAAGAGGCCGAGGCTGCATTTATGAAACTTTTCTTGGCTCCGAACATCAGGGAACTTCAGGGACGACGTGACTTCAGTAAGTCCCTAAACCTCCCAAAGCTTGTTTTCTCATTTGTAAAATAAGGGGTTAGCTGCCTCAAATCCTCCTTAGGAAGCAGACTCCGTATACATTATAATTTTAAAGAACTGAGGAGATAGAACCCAAAGATCTCTGTGGTCCCTCAGGACAGGGGGAGACAAGAAGGAGCTGATCTTCGGTCTGTGCATTTCCCACTGCTGGCAGGGTGAACACTCACTGTGTCTCTCCGTGAGCCTCATGCAGCCCCTGGAGGTAGACTCTGCTGGTCCCCTTGGACCAAGCAAGGGACTGAGGCTCAGCGAGGTGAAGGAAGCTGCTCTAAGTCACACAGCAAGCAGTGGCAGAGTGATGAAGCTAACCTAAGCCTCTCTGGGACTCTCCTCACCCTGCCCTCTGACCAGGATCATTCCTCCCACGTTGTGAATGGGAGTATGGATGCTCAGAGCCCAGGCACAGAGACAAGGCTCCATGCTGCGCACCTGCCCGGGGGACCCGCCTGCCTCCTCCCCACGTGTCTAGCTCTGGCCCCACACCCTTCCCTGTCTCCTTTTCCTCTGACACTCCCTGGTGCCAGGGCTCCCCATGGCGGCAGCACCCACACACACACCTGCTGCTGAACCCAGCTTCCTGGCTGCGCAAACTCCAACCCTGACACCAGGGCCTCCCCCGGGTATTGAGGGGCTAGACCAGTGCTGTCCAGTAGAACTGCCTGTGATGATGGAATGTTCTACATCTGCCCTCTCCCATACATAGCACTAGCCACCGGAGGCTACTGAGCACCAGATATGTGGCTAGTGCAAGTGAGGAACTGATGTTATTGTTATGTTGATACTAATGCTATTTAATTTTAACAGAGACATGTGGCTGCAGGCTGCCATACTGGACAGCACAGATGGAGGCACCACCAAAATGTCTGGCCTCCTGCCCTCCCCTCTGCAGGCACATTCAGCACTGGCATATACTGGGTGGGGAGGTGGGCAAGGAAAAGTCCTGCTTCCTGAATTCCTCAGCCCAGGGCAGCCTCCTCCAAGGGGACAGGGAGTGCAGCCCTGAGAAGTGAGTTCCACCTTACACAGCAAACACCCGAGTCACGGTGTGCAGACCAGGAGCCCCGCAAGCCTGAGCGTCCTTCCCAGACCTTTGATGACTGCTTTTTCCCCTTCCTGAGGATGGCCTTTGCTCCTGACACCCCTCCGCCATCTCAGATGTTCCTTCTCTCCAGGGCTGGAGGAGGTGGGAGGAGGGCCCAGGCTCACCCATGGAAGGGGCTTGGGAGCCTAATGGCCTGAATCTTATGTCTAACCTCATGGGAGGCCAGGAGTCACGCAGGCCAGGCAGGCCCCGGGCAGAGAGGGCAGGGGGACCTTCCCCAGAGCCAGCCTGTCCTTAGAGGGCAATGCGAAGGCCGACTGCGTTGGCCCTGCGGTAGCCAGGGGGTGGGCAGGGGCTCCCCCTGCTGGGCAGCCCAAAAACTGAGGGCTGGAAGCCCCTCCCTCAAGGTGAGCTGGGGCAGGGTGCCTGGGATTTCTGGTGGGGGATGGAAGACAGGGTGGAGTGACTCTGAGACACCCCCTCCAGGGCTTAGGCTGGAGGAGCAAGTGAAAGTCCACTTAGGACCCCAGGAGTGAATTCACCTCTCCATCGCCACCCACGCCCCTACCCTTCCTTTCCCTGCCCCCATTCCTCTGGGCCCTGCCCTGGTGCGGGGGAGAGATGGCTCATGGGCTTCAGGGCCAGAAAGACCTGAGTTCAAACCCTGCTCTGCCACTTACTTGTCTGTGACCTTAGGCGAGGCTCAGGGGGAGAATAATGCCCACCTCCCTCCCTCGCTGAGGGGTGGAATGGACAGAATGAGATGAGCCCTGAGGACATGCAGCTTGCAGTGCCTGCCGGGCGTAGGCAGCCATTATCCCCGGTTCTCTTCCCTGCCCTGTCCTCCCCTCTCTTCTCCTTCCCTAGAACTCCAGGATGAGAATTGCCATCCCCTGGGACCTCCAGAGCCACCTGACCTCTGGGAAGACCACCACCTGGAGCTGGCTGCCCACCTGTCAGCCCAGGACCACTTCTTCCAGCCTCTCTTCACTGGCTTCCTGGGCTCTGCCCCTCCTGCTAAGGACGTCTGTGGAGGACCCTGTCACCCTCACACGCACACAGCCTACCCCCACCTGCCGCATCCAGGCCAGCCCAGGACAACGCCTCATCCCACATCCCAGTTCCCTCCACCCAGACCTCTAGAGCCCTCAGACCCATGTCCCTCCAGCCCCACACACGGGTGAACTTGTGAGTGAACAGCTGAGCGTGACACCCGTGGATGAGCGTGGAGGGCTGGTGTGCCTGTGTACACACTCTCTGTCCTCTCACAGAAGCCTCCGGACTCCTTCTCGGCCTCCCAGGCTCAGCAGCAGTGCAAGCCGCCAAGCCAGAGACCCCTGCCTGTCCCCTCTGCTGGGAAGCTGAGCCATTAGGAAGAGACAGTCGGACCCCATGAGGCAGCGCCCCAGCTCTCCAGCACCCCCCAATCACCTCCAAACTCAAAACCAGGGTCCTCCCACTCCTCACCATCTCGGGCACTGTGGGTAGATGCCCTGGGTTGCTGGGGGCCAAGCAACTTAGACCAACCACAGCCTCCACCGGCCACTTGAGCCAGGTGCCTCTGTCTGGTCTTTGCCCAACCTCAGAGCCAAGGAGGTGAGGTCTGGGGGCTCTAGGACTGTGAGCTCCTCCTCCTGTTGGGAGTCTTGATGTGTCTGGGTCTGTGCTGTTCTAACCTGGCCCCTCCTGCTGGGAGCCAACCCAGGAAGCCACAGCGAGACACCCCCCTCCCCTGCCTTCCAGCAACCCAAACCTCAAGCCTGGCACAGGATGCATCCCCAGAGCACTCTCGTGCACCATTGGTGGAGAGGGCCCTGGGGACAATCTGGGCCATGCCCTGTAACGCTGCCCACAGGCCAGCAGGCCCTGTGAGAGCCGAGAGGGAGTAACAGGGCCTGGCAGTCACAGCGACCAGAACACTGGACTAGGAGTCTGGTCATCTCCTTTCTCCTGAGTCAACAAGGGACCAAAGGTCACAGGGATGAGACCAGACCTGCCCACGTGGCAGTGATGAGTGGGGAGCAGGGACGGGCATGCTCAGGGTAGCTCAGGAACACTCCGTCTCCCGATGGGATAAATCTCTTCTCCCAAATTCCTAGTCCCATCTAGGCCCCCAGGGGCTGAAGAGGCTTTGGGAGGCTCCACGCCCCCATACATGCTTGTCTTCTCAAGAGCCCTCTTGAGATCTACTTTTGGGATCAACAGGAGATTGAGCCCCACCCTGACAGGAGGGAGGAAGGCCCAGTGCAGGGCCAGGGTCACGAAAGTGAGCGTGCAGGGAAGGAGGCTTAGAAGGAGCTAAGCCAGGTGGGCTGATGAACCCATCAGCCTGTGACTAAAAAGCTCACACTATCATCTGCATTTCCAGCCTCTAGCCCTGCCCCTGCCAACCAGAGCTCAGCCATAATCCCCAAACCTGAACTAAGGACCCAGCTAGGACAGCGGCAGAGACAGCCGCACACTGACCATCCCTTCCCGCACACAGAGTTGTGCAGAGACAGCCACCGCCCTGGGCACATGCACACGCAGCATGGTTCTGTTATGGTCAGTTCCATTTGTTATAAGGAAGGGTGGTCAGTATATCATGGTCATTTTTTCCTGATGTCAGCATGGCACCTGTCCGAATGCAGGCTGCGTGGTGCAACCGGGCGGGCCCCAAACGTCCAGCTGTCATGTGTGAGGTTTCTGGACTGGTGTTACCGAGCTCTCTCTTTTGCCTGGTTCTTTTCAACTTTGTTTTCATTCCCTTGAATGAATAAATTGTGCTTATTGAAGCTCTGTGGGTGAAGGAGATAGTGTTGAGAGGAATTAGGAATAATCTGCACGGTTAAGTTAATAATCCGAAAGGTCTGTAAAAGATGAAAGGTTAGGTCAACTCCAAAAGATAAAGTGTAACAGAGATGAATGTAAAATCCTTTATTTTAGGTTCAAAACTCATCACCTCTAGGTTTAGAGATGCCTGGTTTAGTTGCATTTCATATAAACTATGTCACTGACTACATGTTTAAAATGAGTTAACAGCTTTGGGAGTTTGCTTAAAATGGTAGCCCCAGCACTGGTTAACTTAGCTGCTCAATGGCTCCCCCCTCCCATTTGTTTGTTTGTTTGCCTGTTTGCATGTTTATTTATTTTGTTTGTTTTTACACATTTCTGCTCTGTTAGCCTTAGCCTGTCCACTATGCCTTCAGATTAGCTTCCCTCATGGTCATAAAATAGCTGCCACAGTTCCAGGCATCACATCTCTGCTCAAATTTCTAATAAAAGAAGAGTCCAGCCCTTCTTGTGTCTCTTTTTAAAGGGAAGGAAAACTTTCCCAGAAACCCTTACCAGGATTCCTGTCACCCTCATTAGCTAGATTGTGTCAGATGCCCATCCCTTTGCCTAAATCATTCACTGGGAAGGAAAATGGGCTCACCACAACTCCTTAGATCAGTTATGATTCTCCCCTTGGCATGTGGAGGAGGGCGAGTACTTGATTAAAAGTAGGAATGAGGAAAGAGGGTGGTGGAGAGAATAGATTAATTAGGTAACCAAATGTTCCTGTTCTAATGGTAGTGAACGCTCCATCATTAGAGGCATTCAAGTAAAGACTGAATAAAACCTGCCAGAGATGTAAGAGGAGATTCTTGCAGTGGGTCGGAGTTGGATGTGATGACCCTGAGGTCCTTTTCTATGTGGCTCACATGTATACACACTTTCACAACAAAGGACCAGGATCTCCTGCTGAGATCTCATGAGTTGGCTTTGTGACTAACTAAACACAACCCCATGCCCAGGTTGTCACTCAGTTTCACACTGCTCACCCTTCTCTCTCTCTCAAAGACCCTTCCCTTGTCTCCTCTCCACCACCAAATCTGGGCAGCTCAGACTGTCCCAAGAGACTGGAGTGAAGACACAGGCAAAGACACAGGGGCTTCTGGACTGACCCTGGCCTCCTGCTCAGGTGTGGGCTCTCAGGACCCATCCAGGGATGGAATTTTTAACACCCACGGCAGCAACAGATATCTGTGGAGCCGATAGTGTGAGACTTAAGAACCAAAGGAGATGTGTCCATTTGATTTCTGACTCAGAGAGCTTGCAAGAAAATCAGAGGAAGGAAGACAGAATGCACAATGGAACCAAAAACTAATAATTCTATTTCCATAAACCACATATGAAAAATCAGCCAGATTTCTTCCGTACAAATAGAAAAGCAGTAATCCGAGATTGGCACTCGGCGACTGACGAGTGGAAGCAGAGAGAAGGTGCTCTGGGAACACAGAGGAAGAAGAACGGTTATTAAAAATAATAGTAGCTGACAATAACCAAAAACATGGATGCTTCCAGATATGGTCACATCATCCTTGTTTGGTCAGTGTCAGCAGCAGCTATGTGTCCCCTTCGGGGGCCTGGGTGCCAAGGGAAGCTCAGGTGAGGTATGTTCCACCTGCTCTTGCAGGTCTGTGCCCACCTCACTGCTGATGAGATTTTTGTATCCTTGCTATCTACAGAATTGGACATTATAATGTTTTTTAAAAATAGTAACTCTCTCCAGTGTACATTTCCTTGGAAAAAATAAAAATAGTAACTCCTAAATTTCTAAGAGTTTCCTACGTGTTGGGCCTGGAGCTAGGAAGTTTAGGTGCATGATCTAACTGGCTTCTCAATAACCCAAATGCTCTCTTGATGTCCCTTTAAGGCTTTGGGGCTCACTCCTTCCTTTAGTATTCAGGTAAAAATAGTTCTACACCACACGCTCGCCGACAGCACCCTGAGAGCTGCTAGGACCTGGCATTTTCATGCTTCCCTCTGGTTCTGATTCTCTCTTCTCTCTCGACCCTCTGACTCAGTTCTTGAGTTCGTGCCTTTTTTGCCTTCTTCCTGGCCTGCAGAAGGGGCAATACCTAAACCAAACTTGGGGGACAGGGAGAGTCCAGGAAGACCTCCTGGAGGAAGTGACAGGTCGGGTGGCTCTGCCTTTCCTTAATTTTCCCCCCAAAATGTTACTACCAGAAGGCAAAACTTGTAAGAGAATTTTACTAAAACTTGGGAGTAACCAGGGGAGGAGGTGGGACTTTTTTTAAGCCCAACAAGCAGCTTGAAACTGAAAATCCAGCCCTCCTTTCCTGCAAGTTCTTCCTGCACCAGTCACATCTCTCGAGATCTGTCTTCTGCCTCTGCCCTCCAGTCCCTCTGCTGGGCCCTCCCTCCCCTCCCCCACTCTCCCCTGTCCCTGGCTCTCACTCCCTTCCTGCTCACATGCCCCTGGCTTTTGTCTTCAGAGTAATTCAGCCCCCACTTTGTGTGGCCCTCTCTTCCCACACTTCACTCTGGGGGCTGGAGAGCTTTGTGGGTCACTCTCGAGGGGTCATCTCCCGACAACACAAAGGTCGCTGTCTCCCAGGCAGCAATGAGTGCCTTTCTCTAGGATACAAGAGCAGCTGGAGACACACACTTGATTCGCTGCACTCTACGACACAGTGACCACCAACCATTTACTTAGAAGATTGAGACTTAGAATGGGTAAGAAGTTTGCCCACAGTCACAGAGCCGGTAAGGGGTGACATCTGGATCTGAGCTAGGTCTGTGGGCTCCAGAGCACCCCTTCTAACTATGACACTGATCTTCAGAGGTGAAGCTTCAGGAAGGGGACAGCCAGACAGAGAAGCCCAGGGCAAGAGGCAGAGCCCAGCTGAACGGAGGGGAGTGACCAGAGGAAACTGAGGCAGGCAGCCTGGAGGAGCCATCACAGAGGTGGAAAGGAGGTTGGGGTGGACTTAAGAGCTGATTAGAGGGAAAATCTGAGGGACAATTGGATCAAATCAAACGGAAGGACGGACCAGGGATGACAGAGAAGGAGGAGTCAAGAATCGTGTCCAGGTTTCTGACGGGCACCTGGGGGACACTCACGGAGATTGTGACCATGCGGGAAGGTGGAGGGGGGGGGTGTTGAGAACATGTTCAAGTTCGCACACACGTGGAGCCCTAGGTGCCCATGAGGCACCAGCAGAGACATTCTCAGGCTGCCCAGTCGCTGCTCCCGAGACAAGCCCACACGGGCGAGGCCGTCGCCGGCCTGCACACGGTAATTAGAGCCACGGGGAGGATGAGCTCACTCAGGGAGAACGTGTGCAGGGAGGGGGCCAGGACCTTGGATACACCCAGCAGCGCCCACAGCCGGGGAGGGGCCGGCAGAGGACGGCCAGCAGATGGAACCCGAGGCCAGGGCACCAGCCAAGTCCAAGGGGACAGAGCGGGGGACTCCAAGAGTAGGAGCTTTCTAGCAGCCATATTGTCAAATGCCGCCCATCAGAAATGTCCTGAGAGTGACCGTTGGCTTTAGAAATGGGGGGGTGGGAGGGGGCTTGGCGACTTGGAGACCCCTGGGGACTCCACTCAGAGGAATAACTCCAGGAAACCAGTTTTTATTGGTTTGAAAAGCGAATGAGAGGGAGAACATAAACAGCCAGGAGAGAGAATTCTCTCCAGGTTTGAGAGAGATGAAATGTAATCTGAAGAGACAAGTGGGGCCAAGGGAGAGAGGGATTTGTTTGTTTTGCTTTAGGAGAGTTGAGCAATCTTAACCGATAATGGGAAGGAGCCTGGCGGAGGTGGGTGGGGAGAGGAGAGAAGGCAGAACAGAAGATTCGGATGGAGACGGACCAGAGACGCGTGGCCCAGGAGCAGGGGTGCCGCCAGCCTCGACAGAGATCGGTTAGAAGATCTGGGCCCGAGCAGGCACCGTGGTCCCGGCAGGGTCAGAGGAGTGGAAATGGCTCTTGACAGAAGAAACCCAGCTAGGGGGTGGGAGGCAGTTCCCAGGAAATACAGTGGCAGCCTGGGTCCTTCCGGGATATTCATGACCTCACCCCCAACACAGGGGACCACCCTCCTGGGGGCCGTTTGTATGGCCCTTGGGCCACCCACCTGTGCTGTGCCTGCCAGTTCGCATGGACTAGGGTTTCTGTTTCCCTCTGCCCTCGGGGGCTTCCCTGTGTGCCTCCAACTTCCACCTGAAGTCACCCAGTCCCCTGTGGCCTGGGTGTCGAGTATCTTAGCTCCTGGCTCCCGATTTGGAGCAGCGGGTATCCCAGAGAACCTCATACCCAAAGGAACTGAGTCTTCCCCTGAGCCTGGCCTCCCACAGCCACTGGAGGATGTCTGCAGACCCGGCTCCTGCAGCCCCCCTTCCGCATCCCCAGCCTGGGTTAGTTAGTTCCACCAGCAGCCCTGTTTCTACACCATGGTTACAGCAGTGGCCATTTACTGAGCTCATGCTACTAACTTTTTCCTTCCTTCAGCGAATACTCATGGAGCAGCTACCACGTGCCCGGCACCTGGCTGGTGGCTGGGGATGCGATGGGGACCAAGTCAGATCTGCCCCTGCCCTGGAGCA
Source organism: Lepilemur ruficaudatus (assembly GCA_963574885.1). Taxonomy (NCBI): domain Eukaryota; kingdom Metazoa; phylum Chordata; class Mammalia; order Primates; family Lepilemuridae; genus Lepilemur; species Lepilemur ruficaudatus. The sequence continues at coordinate 16,365 of CAUYRT010083876.1, read as the reverse complement.
GCTCTCAGTCTGCTAGTCTAGGGGTGTGCTAGACTGCCTGTTTTACCCTAGCTATTCATATAACAACCCTATGAGATATGTATTACTATCTCCATCTTAGAAAAGAAGAAAAGAACCCAATGTGGTTAAAAATCACACAATTTGTAGATAGCAGACCCGCAACCCACTGCCCTTGGAGGCTTTGCTTTCCCCACCCAGAGCAGACTTGGAGCCTCTCAGAGTTTGGGGAACCCAAACTCCCTTCCCTCCTCCCCCTCTTTCAAGTTTCCTCCCTCCTTCCTTCTCTGCGTTGGAGGGAAAAGTGTGTCATGCATGAGTCCAAAGACAGTCTGAGTCCTGGCTCCTGGCTCACGGCTGGGTATCCTGAAGCCTATGCCCATTTCACAGCGCAAACCCCAGGTACCCTCCCTCCTGTGTGAAATGAGAATGATCCTCTGGGCCCTGCCCTCCCCACATAGGTGCAGGGGGACTCCATGAGGTCAAAGATGTGAAAATGCCTTCAGAGGCACTCACAGGCAAGGGCGTATTCTTCTCGAAACGTTCTGCGAGCGGAAGCCCTGGCATCTGCAAATTACATGTTCACTCACACGCGTTGCAGGCACCGTACTTCCTTTCCCAGGCTGTTTACGCGCCAGGCCCTGGGCTAGCTGTGTAATGAAAGGGTTTTCCTCTTCTAAAAGAATTTCAGGTGTCACCTAGCAGGGAGAGGAAGGAATTGGAAGCCTTCCTTGCACTTCTGAAGTCATAGCCAAGAAAGATGAGAAGACTAACATTTACGGAGCATTTAGTATACGCCAGGCACGGGGCTAAGCTCTCTGCACACAGCACCTCATTTATTTCTCACAAGCCCTTAAGACGAAAATACTATTTATACTTTACAGATAAGAAAATTAATTTATCTGAGGTCATAAAGCTTTGAAGTGGTGCATTTAGAACTTGGAGCTAGGCCTGTCTGATTCTAAAACTTATGCTTTTCCCAGTAAGAAAAACCAAACTCTGCCTCAAATTCCTGCTGAAAGTGACCCCTCCACCTGCAGCCTTAGCATTGTCATTCTGTGACGATCCTGGTGTGTCTCCCTGCCCACCTCTGCACTAGACAAGGTGCTCTTTGAGGACAGTCACTGTGTTAAAGTCGTCTTTGTATCTCCAGCCTTCAGCACAGTGCCTGGGCCAGAGAAGTCATCACCAAACATTTGCTGAAGGAGCGAATGGTCAAAGAATAACCTTTGTCTTAAGGATAAAATCATGACTGTCATATGAATATGAAAGTAACCTGTGTCAAAAATCTTATTTAGCTCATTAATTAATGGGGAACCAGTAAGATATTACAACTGGTTCAAAGAAAAACTCAAAGAACTCAAATAAAGCTCTCTCTGCTTGCTTGGGCTGCCATAACAAAATACTGTAGTCCGGAGGCTTAAACAACGGAAATCTACTCCTCACAGTTCTGGAAGCTAGAAGTCCGAGATCAAGGTTGGGGTGTCTGGTAAGGGCTCACCTCCTGGCTTGTGTGTCCTCTCACTGTGTCCTCACAGGGCCTTTCCTCAGTTTGTTATTACCGGTTTTCTACAACTTCCAGGGCTGTAAAATAGCTCAGAGACCATGAAAGCCTGAAAGAATCCAGAAGAGTCTACTAGACAGGACACCCAATAATCCTTTTTGTCCATTTCAAAGTCTTTTACAATTTTTCCCTGTAGAATGAATCAACAAATCAATGCAAGCTGTTGTGCGGGTCGCTGCAGGAAGTGTCCACTCCCCCAGTCCCGTCTCTCGGGTTGCGCTTTGGCACATTTCATTGCCCCACCTCCACCAGACAGTGGGTGGTCCCACAGCCCAGCCCCGAGGCCTTCCAACTGCCAATCAGCTCCCGCCCACAGTGATGTTAACATCCCAAATTTACACTTACAGCTGCCTGTGCAATATCTCCTTTGTCTAGACTGGAGAAAGAAGCTGATTACAATGTCCTACATGGAGGGGGCTCTGACTCAGAACTGCCAACAGCAAGGGCGCAGGTGGGCTGGGAGAGGAGGGCCCTGTCCTGGGAGCACTCCCTAGCCAGTCACGTTGGCATTGGCTCATGGAGGGTCTTCAGCCAGGAAAGAGGGGGCATTGTGCAGTCCTACAGGAAAGGGGCACCCCCAGGCTGCTCAGGCCTAACAGCTCCTTCACCAGCTAGACACTGTTGAAAAGTTTCAGAGCTCGCCAACAAACTGCACATGACAAGGGGCTGAAGGAGTAAGAGGAAGACCAGGTGTGTGGAGGGGGCTCCCACTATGTGTTTAAATGCCAAGCGGAGCCCAGCTAGCTCATCGAGAAATTCAGCCTTGACTTCAGGTCCTCTGGAAATCCAACTTTTGCTCTTAAAAAACAGTTCCTGATATCTTTCTCTGCCGTTCTTTTTGAAGGTCAAGTTCTACCTGCAAAATGGCATTTGTGGTGCAGGTCCACGGTGTTTATCTCTGGAATAACAGTGGGTGCAACCTGGCCACACCCCCATCAGCAGCCAACAGCCTCGTGTCCTGGCCTGGACCAACAGCAGCAGCTGACCAGCCAGCTGGCCCCCCGCCCTGCCCCTTCCGCCCATCCCACGCCACACCAGACACATTTGGTTTTATCGTTTTCCTGCCTAAAACTTATTGGCCTGTGGTGCCCAGGTGCTCCACGCCTGTGCCCTGCTTGCCCCTAGGCTGGTCTCCATCACTCCCTAATCACTTTAGGCTCCAGCAGCACCCACTCCTGGTAGTTCTCACATGCCTTTACTCATGCCTTTTCCCTGACCAAGTCCTATCCCCCAGGGGCTTGGTTCAGGTGTCTTCCCCGCTCCAACATGCCCATGCCGCTCACCACGCTGCTACTGTTGACAAGTCTACTCCCGCTGACAAGTCTGCTCCCCATTCCACCAGACTAGGGGCTCTTTGAGAGCAGAGATTGCTTCTTGTACTGTTGAATAGTGTGCCCCCAATGCACATGTCCCTCTAGAACCTGTGAATGTGACCTTATTTGGAAATGGGTTCTTTGCAGATATGATCAGGTTAAGATGAGGTCATGCTGGATTAGAGTGGACCCTAAATCCAATATGATTGGTGTCTTCTTAAGAAGAAGGAAATCTCAACACAGACACATAGGGGTGAGCACCAAGTAAAGACAGAGACAGACCAGAGTGATGCGCTACAAGCCAAGGCGCGTCAGGGATTGCCAGAAGCCACCAGAAGCTAGGAGAGAGGTGTGGAACTGATTCTTTTCTAGAACCTCAGAGGGAGCATGGCCCTGCTGTCACCTTGATTTTGGACTTCTACCCTTCAGAGCTGAAAGAGACTAGATTTCTGCTGTTTTGAGCCACCTAGTTTGTGGCAATGTGTTGCTACAGCCCTGGGAAACTAACAGATCTCTTACTAGAGCCCCTAGCCCAGTGCTCAGTTCACCACAGTGTGGTCAGTAAATGTGGAAAGAGTGAGGTAGAGAGAGCCTACCGTGCCGCTGCCTGCTTCACTCCACTGCCTCATGTTGCAGCTGAGAAGGGGAGAAAAGCCTCAGGGCAGGAGTTCTCACTCTGACCCAAGGAGGCAGGCTTAGTCAACGCGTATTTGTTACGTTCTTACCTGGTACAAAGGGCTCTCCCAGGTCTAGGGACTCAGAAACAGCTCCTATCCTGACAGAAATGACTGGAAACCACGGATAATCCAGCCACTGCCCATGGAGTGGGTTTGCCTCCCAAGGACATCTGGGCGAGGCTCAGAGCAGCTCAGTGACGGAGCAGAGCCGCTGAGGGAAGCAGAGATGGCCAGGGTGCAGAAGAGGGGCTTTTAAGGGGACAGACTCCAAATCTGGAATGGACAGTGTGGATGGGAGAAATGTGCTCCCTGTGCCTCCAAGATCAGCGTTTGCAATTCAGAGGGAAACGGATTTAGGCCCAATCTAATAAAGTTTTCCAGTAGGAGGAGAAGGGGACTAACATTGCTGATGCCTGCTCTGCGCCAAACAACAGCCCTGTGACATTAGCGGGTTTTCCTACCAAGGCCCAGTCTACAGGTCAAGAAACAAACCACCCAAGGAGACTTGCCCCCGATTCCACTGCTGAGGGCAGAGCCAGGACTCACGCCCAGGCTGTGTGACACAGATAACCACATTGTCCCCCTTCCCCAAAGACAATGTCGAGTATCCCCAATGTCCTTGGTGGAACCTGGAGAGGAAACAGCTGGATGGGGAAGCTACAGATATGCTCCAACTTTGGGGTTGGGCTAAATGACCTTTAAAATTTTGTCTAACCCTGAAGGATTGAGTCCCCCTTCAAATCATTGGGATGGTGTTGCAATCACTCTCCACCACCTCGCTGTCAGCGTCGGAGGGCTAGAACCCACATCTGCCCTCGGAGGCTGGCTCTGCACAGCGACCAACTCTCAGGCATGAGCCTGCCTGCTGCACCGTCTTTGTAGACCTCAGGCAGGGCCCTAAAGTGGAAGGTGCGTGGATATTAGACAGGCAAGAAGGAGAAATGGTGTTCTGGGCAGAGGGAATAGCATCAGCAAAAGGCAAGTTTTGAGACAGGGCATTTCCTGGACAAGGAGATGAAAAAAGGTTTACAGTAAAAGGAAGGGAGAGCAGGAGAGGGGGCCACCAAGAAGGAGACCAGGTTAGATGGGGAAGGGCCTTGCAGGCCATGGCGGGGACTGAAATTCATCCTCTAGACCAGCAGTCCCCAACCTTTTAGGCACCAGGGACCAGTTTCATGGAAGACATTTTTCCACGGACGGGGGAGTGGGGGGTGAGTGGAGGAGGAGCTCAGGCGGTAATGTGAGCGATGGGGAGCTGCTGTAGAGACAGATGAAGCTTTGCTTACCCGCCACTCACCGCCTGCCCTGCTGCCCGGCTCCTAAGTTTCATGGAAGACAATTTTTCCATTTTTCCATGGACAGGAGACAGTGGGGGGCAGAGGGAAGGCCTGGCTCAGGTGGTGATGTGTGGCCTGGTTCCTAACAGGCCGTGGACCAGTACCAGGTCACAACACAGCCCAAGGATTGGGGACCACAACTATAGACAAAACAAGGCCACTGATAAGGTTCTAGTATACAGAATGTATAAGGGACTCTTATTACTCAGCAGTTAAAAGTCAAACAATCCAATTCAAAAATGGGCAAAGAATTTGAATAAACATTTCTCCAAAGAAGAAATACAAACAACCAAAAAGTACATGGAAAGATGCAATGTCACTAGCCACCAGAGAAATGCAAATCCCAACCACAATGAGAGACTAGTTACCCCCACTGGGAGGCAGTTACCATGTGACTCAGCAGCCCGGCTCCCACATACACACTCAGGAGAAGTGACAACATATGTCCACACAAAAGCTTGTGCACCAATACTCATAGCAGCACTTTTCCTAATAGCCAAAAAGCAGAAACTCGCCAGATGTCTATCCACTGAAGAATGAATAAATAAAACGCGGTGCATCCATACAACTGAATATTATTCAGCCATGAACAGGGACAAAGTACTGAGGCATGCTACCACGCAGACAAGCCTCGAAAATGTTATGCTAAGTGAAATAATCCAGTCCTAAAAGGCCACATGCTGTATGATGCTATTTACATGAAATGTCCAGAACGGGCAAATGTGTAGAGACACAGAGCTGATGTGGCTGCCCAGGCCTGGGGGTGTTGAAGGACTATGGAAAGTGACTGCTCATGGGTACCAGTTTTCTTTGGGGGATGAAGACAATGTTCTGAAATTGATTGTGGTAATGGTCGCACAATTCTGTGAAAATACTAAAACCCACTGAAGTGTATACTTCAAAATGGTGAATTTTAGGGTATGTGAATTGTATCTCAATTTTTAAAAAAGGGAAACCATTGAATAGTTTTAAGCTGGAGAACGATATGGCTTGTCTGCATTTTAGCAAGAACGTGCTTTGGCCGCAGGGTAGGAAATAGACCGGAGGCAGAGAAACCCTGACAGTCATGAGGCTGTTACAAGAAATTTGGTGCAAGGTGAGGGTGACCTACATGTGTGAGGCAGCAGTGGAGATGGAGAGAAAAGGTCTGACCCAAGAAGTATGTATTTATGTATTTATTGGGGGGGGAGGCAGATGAGGAGGGGTAAGGAGGGAAAGAAAAGAGGGTGAGAAGAGGTATAAAGAGAGGGCCAAGAAGTATTTAGATGGATGGTTTAAACATGTATAGTCATAAATGAGATGTGCAGAAATATGACTTTATCTCTCCATAATTGAACTTAACTTTGTTCTTGTGATTTTTTAAAATGTCCTCAAAACACTCTGACAGTCCTTGCTTTGGAACGGGGCGTCTAATCCCCTCCTCTTGAATGTGGACCAAACTTTGTGACTAGTTTTTAACTAACAGGGTGTGGCAGAAATATTAATGATACTAGTGACTTCCAGGTGTAGGTCATAAAAGGATACAGCTTCCATCTGGCGTTCTGTCTGTCTGTCTCTCTCTCTCTCTCTCTCTCTCTCACACACACACACACACACACACTCACACACACACACACTGCTGCTCTGGGCAAAACCAACTGACACAGCATGAGGACACTCGACACTCGACACTCAGGCAGCCCTGTGAAGAAGCCCACGTGGAGAGGAACTGAGACCCCCCTTTGACAGCCAAACCCGACTTGCCAGCCCCGTGAGTGAGCCCCTTGGAAGCCGGTCCTAACGCCAGCCCTGAGCCTTCAAGTTTTCCAGCTGCGGCTGCCGGCATCACGGAGTGATGTCAGACAAGCTGTCCTTGTGTGCCTTGGCTGAATTCCTGACCCACAGAAACCACGAAAGATAATAAAAGTTACTGTTAGGGGTCACTAAGTTTTGGGGTAATTTGTTACACAGCAGTAGGTAACTAAAACAGTTCTGAAGCTCCTTTATCTACAGATAGCAGAGAGCATTGAATCTTGCCAAGTAAAGTAACTAAGTCACTTCCCTTTCAAAACTTAAGTCTCTTTAGAGTCAACTCTCAGCTGACTCCAGATTCAAACTCAAAGTTCAAGCTCCCTATCAGAGCTTCTGGTTTTCTCCACCCTTGCCTCCTGCCCGGGATGCCTCACTCATGGGAGTTGTCTTCCATGGCCCTGGCCATTGGTTTCTGTCCTTGCTGCGTCTGCCATTGAAGTGACTGCGTGCGGGCTAGCCTGTAGTCTGTTCTCCAGATGAGGCCACCCTGTAAAGTTGTGCAGATTGTCTCTGAGCAGTGGGGTGTGCTGAGAGGGTGAATGAGAATTCAGATCCAGCCTGTGCCCCCCTCACCAAGCCCTGCACAACTGCCCAGTCAGTCCAGAGGAGGGGGTCCCTTTGGCACTTAATCCTCCCAGAAGGCATGCCCTTCTGTAATCCCCTCCAACCCACCGTCTAGAGACAGCAGCCCTCACCACCCCCGTGACCTCTCTGACACACACACACACACACACGCCCCACCTCCCAAGGCATGACTCCCAGGGTAAGGAGAATGAGGCACTCACCTCAGGCACAAAATTTAAGTCAGTGCCAAAAAACTCAGCAGTCAAGATAAATATTTTAATTAATTAATATTTTAATACAATTTTTTTAAAAAAATAAAAATTAATGCCAAAAAATCAAAACAAAATGCCAAGTTTTACACAGAGGCAGGATCCAACCCACTGGGATGACCCTGTCTCACTTGTCTCACTCTAATCCCAGCTTTTGTTTCAATAAAACTTTATTTATAAAACCAGGCAGCCAACCCATGGGTCATACTTTGCCAATGTTTTTAAGTATTGTATTAAAATATTATCTATATCTTGATTGCCAGGTGGCTCCCCTCCTGATTTGTCCTACCAGTCCTCACCTCTCAGATTAGGCACCACTCCGATTTCCTCACTACCAGCCATGGGCCAGGAACCTAAGGCGGTTTGTAGATGGAGGTGCTGCAAGTGGCCGTATCTCAAGCCCTCACCCTGCCTAAAGGCACCCTCCTGCTCTGCTGTGTTTAACCCTGCTGGTGCACGGTGTAATGAGAGTGCCAGAGGGAAGCAGGGCTGAAACTGCCTTGGGCTTGGCAGAGTCACCTGTGGTCTCTATCGCCCCGTGGAGTTCTTACCTCTAAGGAAAACATTGAAGGTGGCCTGGCAGAGAACAGGCCCAACAGCCTCTGCTACATTCTGGCTCTGCCTCTTTCTTTGGGCTCCTCAACTTCCCAGGAAGGAAGTTTTCCTGTGTGGTCAGGCAACTACCCTCAAGTCCCTGCTCTATGGTTAACGTTTTTTCCCCGTTCGTCCATCAGTTAGCCATTTATTTCACAATCATTGATCCCTACTACTTGCCAAGCATTTGCTAGATTCTAGGCATAGAAAGAAAACCCCAATACTCTTGGAGCAAACAATAAGGGAGACTAACATGCAAAATAATTATAATAAAGTTTTGTATATAAAGTGTAAAAATAAGACCTGTGTGTGCACACAGTTTTGGTTGTAGCATGGGAAAGGGAATGGTTACCTTTCCTTGGAAGCCTCAGAACAAAGGAGGTTTGATCTCCCCAAGCAGATAAGCTGTCAGTGGGTATTCCCAGCAGAAAGAAGAGCACATGCAAGGACCTGGATGGAGTAGGAGCAATGGAAACAGAAGCGATAGAATTGATTCAAAGACAGAGAAGCATTGTTATTGCTGGGTAGTATTAGGCAATTGACATGAGCTCATCTGGAACATGGAAATAATCATGAGACCACTTTTATAAGGTTGTTGAGAGTATTAAATGAGATATAGCAAACACTTAGCACAGTGCCTAGCACATAGTAAGGCTACTAGGCAAACACAATGTTAACTATGAGTACTCATTAAATCTTCCATCTAATATTAGAAGCATTGCGTGAAAATGACAGTTTAGTCACATAGATAGATTTTTGCCACGTGGAGAAAGGTTAATTCAATCAACACTTAAACATCTATTCCATCCTTAGACACTCTATGGTTAACGTTTAAAATTTCAAAGATCAGTCCTAGCTTTAAACTAAGCCTGCTTGGAATTTAAAGCTGAACTTTAAATTTCAGCTTTCTCTCTTAAGCTCCAGCGCTTGCAAATCAAAATCGCTTTGTGCAGAGACTATTGTATCTGTGTCTGCTTTAAGTTAAAAAAATCCATTCAGTAACTCAATTGACTTCTTTGTTCTAACTGCAGCCGCCCTCCCCAGAGGCATCAATGCCATTGACTCAGTGGGTGCAGGGCCAGCAGGCAATAGGAACACATCAGTTTACTATTTCGAAAACATTATCCAACTTCTTATGAAACTGGAAAGATTTAGGGATGAAGCTTGGGTAATATGGTTGGGGAATGAGGAAAGGCTGAGATCCGAGAGGTTTGATTTATAGAAAGGTTTGCCTTTTAGGGGTCTTTTTTTCTTCCTAGGAGGGAATAAGATATCTTGTTAAACTGTTCCACTTGGTGGAAAATAGGATGGCATATATTTACTGATGTTACCAAATCAGGCTCGTTTTACCACTGCACAGTAAGCCAAACACCAAGATGATGATGTTTGCAGCAGACAAAGGGTTTATGCATGTGGTAGCCAAGCGAAGAGATGGGAGAACAGGTCTCAAATCCACCTCCTCAAAAATGGGTGTTAGGGATATTTGTGGGGTACAGAAGTAGCATGGTCTGAGGTGTGGAGAAAAGTGATTAGTGCTAAGAAGTGCTAAGAGGTAATTGGTGATCCATGCAAGCGTAGTCAAGCTTCATGTCTCTTCATGAGATACATGTTCAGATAACAGCGGCATTAGTGTTGCTGAGTGTCCTCGAGGCCACGTCAGAAGAACAAGGACAAGTGGTTTGAAGAGAAGGAAAGAAGACTTTATTAATTTGCCAGCAAATGAAGAGGTTGGCAAACTCCTATCTCAAAGTACCAATGTCCTATTGCTGAGCAGAAGTACAGAGCTTTAAAAGGTCTTGATCAACCCCATAATACCATCTTTGGCTAAGACAATCTCCTAACCTAGGCCCAGATAATTCCCTTGAGCCATCTCCCATGGCATGAAGAACAAAGGACACTCTCCTGCCCCTCCTGACCACTGGCCTGAGGCAGAGATGTAGGTTTTAGTTCTCAAAAAAGGTGAAAGGGTTTTGAAAAGACAGAAAACATTTTTACCTTTTTGCAGGCCATTTGCTCTGTTGCATTAGCATGACCTGAAGGTGGAGTTTTTGCCCCTTTGCTGTCAAAAAGTCACCCATCAGACACTCGTGCAGACCCAGTTGAGGGGTTTGTGGTCGCAACCACTTTAAACTGAACAGAAGTTGACTTTAAGTACCCAAGAAACAGCTTAGGCTACCATTACCATTGTGACCCATATGTCAGAGGTGTTACCTATAGAGAAGCTAAAGGGAGTTTGATAGGAGTCTTGTGATATATTGCTTAGCTACGTGACATTTAGGTGATTTGTAATTTTTAAGATCAGTTAAAAACAAGCAAGGCAGGTTAAAGTTTAGCAAGCCTAGTCAGGGTTGCCCTCAACTTCACCAAGCACCTATTATGTGCCTGGTTCTGTTCGAAGGGGTTCTCCCAAAAGACTGGGACAATTCTGCTTCTATGGATTCCACCTAAGGCACTTCATGAGGTCAAGGGTAGTAGAATTGCCCCAGAACCTGGGAGGTTAGAGGGAGATGATTGCATGATTTATTTTATTTTATTTATTTATTTACTTATTTATTTGAAAAAGAGGCTCACTCTGGTGCCTGGGTTAGAGTGCCGTGGCGTCAGCCTAGCTCACAGCAACCTCTAACTCCTGGGCTCAAGCGATCCTTCTGCCTCAGCCTCCCAAGTAGCTGGGACTACAGGCATGCGCCACCATGCCCAGCTACGTTTTTCTATATATTTTAGTTGGCCAATTAATTTCTTTCTATTTATAGTATAGACGGGGTCTCGATCTTGCTCAGGCTGGTTTCAAACTCTCGACCTTGAGCAATCCTCCTGCCTCGGCCTCCCAGAGTGCTAGGATTACAGGCGTGAGCCACCGCACCTAGCCGATTGCATGATTTAGAATTTGGAAAAGTGAGTTTATACTTTTCCCAGGATTCATAATGTCCCACCTTAAATAATTAGATTCAGAAAATATGATTAAGTATGAAGATTATTTGAGCTCAGAGCTTGAGGAGAGCCATCCATGAGCATAGATTCAAGTTTCCCTGAATGTACACTTCAATTAGCAGTTACAAGTGGGGTTTTTTAATTAATTATTTTTTTCTCTTTTCTTTTTATTTCAATAACTTTAGGAGGTACAAGTGTTTTTTTGATACATGGAGGAATTGTATAGTGGTGAAGTCAGGGCTTTATGTGTACCCATCACCCAAATACTATACATCATACCCAATAGGTAATTTTTGATCCCTCACCCTCCTCCCACCACCCCCTGCCGATCTCCAAAGTTCATTATGCTATTCTGTGTGACCATGTGCACACATCATTTGGCTCCCAGCTATTAGTGAGAACAGACAGTATTTGTTTCTCTGTTCCTGAGATACTTCGCTTACGATTATAGCCTCCAGTTCCATCCAACTTGCTGTGAAAGACATTATTCCATTCTTTTCTATGGCTGAGTAGTATTCCATGGGGGGTATGTGTGTGTATTTTTTTATCCACTCATCAGTTGATGGGCCTTTAGATTGATTCCATATCTCTGCAATTGTGAATCGTGCTGTAATAATGAGTGCATATGTCTTTTTGATGAAATGAATGACTTCTTTTCCTTTAGGTAGATACCCAGTAGTGAGATTGCAGGATCAAATGGTAGGTCTACTTTTAGTTCTTTGAAGAATCTCCATAGTGTTTTCCATAGAGTTTGTACTAATTTACTTTCCTACTAACAGTGTATAAGAGTTCTCTTTTCACTGCATCCACACAAACATCTATTATTTTTTCACTTTTTAATAATGGACATTCTTTTTTATTTTTAATTATTATGGGTACATAATAGTTGTATATCTTTACAGGGTACATGTGATAGTCTGATAAAGGCATACAATGTGAATTAATCAAATCAGGGTAATTGAGGTATTCATCACCTCAGGCATTTATCATTTGTGTTAGAAACATTCCAATTCTACTCTTTCGGTTATGTTAACTCATACTCTAACTTAAATAACAGCTTTCTGACAGGGACAAAGTGGTATCTCATTGTAGTTTTAATATGTATTCCTGATGATCAGTGATGTTGTACATTTTTTCATATGTTTGTTGGCCATTTGTATATCTTCTTTTGCAAAATGTCTGTTCATGTTTTTTGTCCACTTTTTTTTTTTTTTCTTGAGACAGAGTCTCACTCTGTTGCCTGGGCTACAGTGAGTGCCGTGGCGTCAGCTTAGCTCACAGCCACCTCAAACTCCTGGGCTCAAGCAATCCTTCTGCCTCAGCCTCCCAAGTAGCTGGGACTACAGGCATGCGCTACCACACCCGGCTCATTTTTTTTCTATATAGATCTTTAGTTGGCCAATTAATTTCTTTCTTTCTATTTATAGTAGAGACGGGGTCTCACTATTGCTCAGGCTGGTTTTGAACTCCTGACCTTGAGCGATCCGCCCGCCTCAGCCTCCCAGAGTGCTAGGATTACAGGCGTGAGCCACCGCGCCCAGCTCTTTGTCCACTTTTTAATGAGATTATTTGTTTTTTCTCTGGTAAATATTTTGAGTTTCTTTATAGATTCTGGATATCAGTCTTTTGTCAGATGTATAGTTTGTAAATATTTTCTCCCATTTTGTAAGTTATTTACTCTGTTGGTTATTTCTTTTGCTGTGCAGAAGACTTTTATTTTAATTAAGTCCCACTTACTTATTTTTGTTTTTCTTGTATTTGCTTTTGGGGTCTTAGTCATAAATTCTTTTCCTAGGCCAATGTAGAAAGATTTTTCCTAAGTTTTCTTCTAGAATTTTTATCATGTCAGGTCTTACATTTAAGTCTTTAATCCATCTTAAGTTAATTTTTGCATATGGTGAGAGAGAAGGATCCATTCTCATTCTTCTGTATGAGGCTTTCCAATTCTCCCACCACCATTTATTGAAGAAGATATCTTTTCCCAGTGTATGTTTTTGTTTGCTTTGTCGAAGATCAGTTGGTTGTAGGTGTATGGATTTATTTCTGGGTTTTCTATTCTATTCCATTGATCTATGTGTCTACTTTTATACCAGTAATATGCTGTTTTGGTTACTATAGGCTTGTAGTATAATTTAAAGTCCAATAATGTGACACCTTCAGATTTGTTATTTTTGCTTAAAATTGCTTTGACTATTTGGGCTCTTTTTTGATTCCATATGAAATTTACGATTCTTTTTTCTAATTCTGTGAAAAATGACATTGATACTTTGATGGGAATAGCATTGAATCTGTAAATCACTTTGGGCAATCATTTTAACAATATTAATTCTTCCAATCCATGAGCACGGGATGTTTTTTCCATTTGTTTGTGTCATTAACATTTTCCTTCATCAGTGTTTTATAATTCTCCTTGTAGAGATCTTTCACCTCCATAGTTAAGTGTATTCCTAGGTATTTTAATTTTTTTACAGCTATTGTAAATGGTATTGAGTTCTTCACTTAAATCTCAGCTTGGCTGTTATTAATATATAGAAATGCTACTGATTTGTGTAAATAAATTTTGTGACCTGGGACTTTACTGAATTCCTTTATCAACTCTAGGAGTCTCTAGGGTTTTCTACATATAAGATCATATAATCAGTACACAAGGATAGTTGGACCCCCTCTTTTCCAATATGGAGGCCATTTATTTCTTTCTCTTGCTTGATTGCTCTGGCTAGGACTTCCAGTACTATGTTAAATAGAAGTGGTGAAAGTGGGCAACCTTTGTCTTGTCCCAGTTCTTAGAGGGAATGATTTCAACTTTACCCCATTTAGCATGATGTTGGCTGAGGGTCTGTCATATATGGCTTTTATTTTTTTGAGGTATGTTTCTTCTATGCCTAGTTTGTTAAGAGTTTTTATCATGAAGTGGTGCTGGATTTTATCAAATGCCTTTTCTGTATCTATTGAGATGATCATATGGTTTTTGTTTTTAATTCCATTTATGTGGTGAATCACCTTGCATTCTAAGTTGAAACCCACTTGATTGTGGTGAATGATTTTTTTGATATGCTTTTGAATTCCATTTGCTAGTATTTTGTTGAGGATTTGTGGAGAAGAAAAAGCAAAAAGCGTGGAAAATCTATTTGAGGGAATAACAGAGGAAAATTTCCCTGGTCTTGCTAAAGATTTAGACATCCAATACAAGAAGGTCAATGAAGATTTGGAAGATTTGATGCAAATAGGACATCACCAAGGCACATAGTGACTCCCAGAAAATTTGTTGCAAATAGGACATTACCAACATACATAATCATCAGTCTTGCCAAAGTCAAATTGAAGGAGAAAATCCTACAAGCTGCAAGATGAAAGCATCAAGTAACTTACAAAGGAAAACCCATCAGACTAAGAGCAAACTTCTCAGCAGAGACCTTACAAGCCAGAAGATATTGGGGTCCTGTCTTTAGTCTTCATAAACAGAATAACTGTCAGCCAAGAATTTTGTATCCTGCAAAACTATTAATAAGATTCAAAAATGAAGGAGAAATAAAATCTTTCCCAGATGGGCCAGGCACAGTGGCTCATGCCTGTAATCATAGCACTCTGGGAGGCCAAAGTGAGAGGATTTCTTGAACTCAGGAGTGTGAGACCAGCCTGAGCAAGAGTGAGATCCCATCTCTACTAAAGAAATAGAAAAATTAGCCAGACATTGTGGCATGTACTTGTAGGCCCAGATACTAGGGAGGCTGAGGCAGGAGGATCACTTGAGCCCAGGAATTTGATGTTGCAGTGAGCTATGATGATGTCACTGCACTCTACCTGGGGCAACAGATTGAGACCCTGTCTCAAAAAAAAAAAAACTTTCCCAGATGACCAAACACTAAGGGAATTTGTCGCCACTAGACATGCACTACAAGAAATACTCAAACATGTTCTAAACACCAAAAAGAATGGCCAATATTCATCAATGTAAAAACACTCAAAAGTAAAAAATCACAGCTCTTAAAAAGCAATAAGTAAAGGAAGAATACAAAGCAACTAGGTAACAATCAACATGATGACTAGAACAGTGTCTCACTTATCAATATTAACATTGAATGTAAACAATCTAAATAAATGCTCCACTCAAAAGATATATATTGGTGGAATGGATTAACAAAAACACAACCCAAATGTTTTCTGTCTCTAAGAAACCTAATTAATTCATATAGTCACTTAGACTCAAGGTAAAGGGGTAGAGAAAAGTATTCTGTGCAAATGGAAGCCAAAAGAGCGTAGGAATAGCTATCCTTGTATCAGACAAAATAGACTGTGGAAGTCCAATGTGCTATCCATTGTGTGACAGAGCCTGCCATATAGAATAAAATAGACTTTAAATCATCAACAGTAAAAAAACACAAAGATGGCCATTATACATGATAAAAAGATCAATTCAACAAGAAGATATAACAATCCTAAATATATATGCACTTAACACTGGAGCTCCCAGATTCATAAAACAAATACTACTGGACTTAAGTGTTAAAATAAACAGCAGTGTAATAATAGTGGGGGATATCAAATACTGCACTGATAGAACTAGACAAATCATCAAGGCAGAAAATCAACAAGGAAACACCAGACTTAAATGATACTCTAGAACAAATAAACTTAACAGACATTTACAGAACATGCTACACAAAAAAGGCAGAATATACATTCTTCTCATCAGCACATGAAACATTTTCCAAGATAGACCATATCTTAGGCCACAAAACAAGTCTTAGCAAAGTTTTAAAAATTAGATCATAACATGTATCTTCTCAGAACACAGTGTAATAAAACTAAAAATTAATTTCAAGAGAAACTCTCCAAACTATAGAAATGCATGAAAATTAAACAACCTGCTGCTGAATGATCTTTGGATCAATGACAAAATTAACAGGGAAATCAAAATGTTTTTGAATTGAATGACAATGGCGACATAAGCTACCAAAATCTCTGGGATACAGTAAAAGCAGTGCTGAAAGGGAAGTTCATAGCACTAAATGCCTACATCAAAAAGACAGAAAGATCACAACTTAACAACCTAACATCATACCTCAGGGAACTAGAAAAATAAGAACAAACCAAACCCAAAGCCAACACAAGACAAAAAATAACAAAGAGCAGAGCAGAAACTAAACAAAATTAAGACAAAAAAAGCCGGGCGCGGTGGCTCATGCCTGTAATCCTAGCACTCTGGGAGGCTGAGGCGGGCGGATTGCTCAAGGTCAGGAGTTCAAAACCAGCCTGAGCAAGAGCGAGACCCTGTCTCTACTTAAAATAGAAAGAAATTAATTGGCCAACTAAAAATATATAGAAAAA